>JAULBS010094375.1:0-16933 GCA_032355785.1 Symmetromphalus regularis | reverse complement strand
GTGGTCCACAACTGGTTTATCAAAGACCGTGGTATGTGCTGTCCTGTCTATGGGACGGTGCATATAAAAGACCCCTTTCTGCTTATCGGAAAGAGTAGCAAATGTGGCGGCAGCGGGTTTTCTCTAAATACATATGTCAGAATGACTATATGATTGACGTCCAATAGCCGCTGATAAATCAATGTGTTCTAGAGGCGTCGTTAAATAAAACAAACTTTACGTTTTACTTTTTGAGTCTTGGGGGCATACAATCAAGGAGTTGGCCCCAGGCATCAACAAACCTATGCACGCCATTGTCAAGTTCAATATTTTTAGTCATTGATTCCTTATGTTGTGAATGGTCTTTGAATGGTTATTTTAAAACGTGTTGAAAGCTTGCTTTAAAGTGTCACACAAGTTATGATGCATAAACCACATTTCTATAGTAGGTTGTTGACCTAAAACCTACAGCCATCTCTTTCATCGTTTGAATAGCTATGTAAAGATCAAGATATGAAACTGATCTTGTACTTTAAGTGGTTTCTTTAATTTCCAGTATTGATTGGAAAATCAATGGAGGTGATCTTTTATGCTGCTAATATTTTAATCATAAAAGATATATGGAAAGCCAAATGTCTCCAGATTCATGGTTTTTTTAATTTTTAAATTATTATTTTTTGTTTATATATTTTTTTACTTTAAAGGCATAGTCTCACGGAATTTTAGGAATTTGTGCTTTAAATATTGATTACGAATGAAACTTAAATGCATTTGTGATACTAGATCTCGCTTTCATGTCACGCAAGACATTTCAACTGAACCATGCTGTTGGGAATTCTATGTTGAGTCGCTCGATTATTTTCACATTTCGACTTACGATCCATTATTTGAATTAGTAATTGAATTATTATTTTTAAAATATTGATAACAAGCGAGATACGGTGGCTAATGTAAGTAGTTGAAATGAAGTATTTCTATGGACAAATCAAATATTTATATTTAAAATTAATTATTTACTTGGAAACTAATTAGGTCAGGGATCCGTGACAGTATGCCTTTAAACAGTCCAATATTAAATACTTTAAAATAATATTTACTTTGCCTAGTACTCCCCAAGGAGATTCCGATCCATTATTTCGCTTTACTTTCATTGCAACAATAAAAGCTATTGGCAATGACGTGGTGTTCCCCTTTTCATCTTTCACATTCCACCGCAGGTATACGCGATAAATGTCGTCCTTTCCCATACTGCTCTTGTAGCTTTCAGTACACGTCACTTCCGGCTTGCTCAAAGTGAGGCTGATAGGACTTCTTATGGGCTCTACAATGAGAATAAAATAATATAAAGATATTATATTTTGGTTATTTTGGTGTGGTCCACAACTGGTTCACCAACAGCCGTGATATGTGCTGTCCTTATATGGTGACAGCGAGTTTCCTCTAAAGAAATTTGTCAAAATTACCATATGTTTGACGTCCAATAGCCGATGATAAGATAAAAATCAATGTGCTCTGGAGGCGTTGTTAAATAAAACAAACTTTACTGTAGAAAATCAAAATAATTGGAACGGGAAAAAAACTAAAACAATCATTGAATTAGTCCACCCAGGGGGTTCGATCCCACGTTCAAAGCACCTGAGGTGAGTGCTTTCCTAACTGAGCGAATGGCCGAAAAATAGCGAAGATACAAATATACTCAACCAAAAAAGAAAGTTTGCATGTAATCAGTAGTCATTTATTTCATAAACCAGACGACATTCATGGCAGAAATTCTGGAATTAGATAACCACATCTTTTATGACGTGTGTGTGTGTGCAGTAATATCACAAGTTGGGAACTGTTTGCTGTCAACAGCCCATTACTGTGACCACCAGGGTTCCACCTAGCATCTGGAAAATGGGAGTTATCATGACACACAGTGTTTTACTTTGGGAGTCAAGCATTCAAAAATGGAAGTCACCAATGACATATTATTTCAATCACATAATTAACTGAATAATTGTCTTGTTTTTATTACATGCATATATTATATTATATCCATTATCTACTATTCTATCATTATAATACATATACATGTATATCCATTGCTTTATCTTCTCATAAATAATATTTTTTTTTTTGTATTTAAAAAAAAGATTAAAGTCGACTGACGGAAATATTTTGCGTCAACCATGACTCGCACATATTTTATTCGGGAGAATTTTAGTGTCAAATACGCAGGATTCCTGCGTCATGTGAAACCCCGGACGACCCCATAAAACAAAAATATTTCAACATGTATACTTTCTTTTTTTGGTTGAGTATAAATTGTTAGCTGTAATGACTTCAGTTTTGAGCTTGCATATTGAAAAGAAAAAGAAAAAAAAACAGAACAAAAATATTTGTGGTTTGATCCACAAACACACACAACCTCATAAGCACAAGTAAGTAGAAACCTTGGGATTGAACACAAATATCCCAAATATTTAAAATCAGAATTGAAAGTAGTCAGTCTATAACAAACACGGATATAGCAAATATGGTTATTGCAAGCTATTTCAATATAACCGATATCTGGTGTATTTAAATATTTATAAAATAATGTTGAACATTTATTTATTAAATTAGTAGACATTAAAATTATAGTTAACACATAATTAAGTTTTACTTCAAGCTGTCGCTAAAATTATGTCAAAATGGTAATTTGTTTTTATTTTTATATCATCTAGATAAGATATTTAAGTCTCTTTCCTCATTCTTATGGGCAAGATTTTTAACAGGTCACAGTCGGACAATTCCAGTAATCTTTGACTTCAAACAGTTTTAAAATTCTCTATTGAGCTGTCATTCATTCTTGTGTGTCATTGGTGGGAATTCATTATCATCATCCAATCGCAATCGAGTAAGGCCCTGTCCATCAATATCAATATCGGCTCCACCCACTGCACCTTGTTCCAATTCTTGATATGGTTCTGACTCTGTAAATACACAAATAAATCAATTTAAAACAACTTTGAAATAAATTCTATCATTGTTTTAATTTTTATTCTTTTCTAAAAATACTAAACAGACAGGCTTGGAAATAATTTGAGGATGGTTTTTCAAGTTACCAGGAGGTTACCAAATGTTGAGAATGGTTGTTCAGGTTACGAGGTTACCACATGTTGGTAAAGTTGAGAATGGTTGTTCAGATTAATAGGAAGTTACCACATGGTAAAGCTGAGAACGGTTTTTCAGTTTACCAGGTTACCACATGTTGATAAAGTTGAGAATGGTTGTTCAGGTTACCAGGAGGTTACCATATGTTCGTAAAGTTGAGAATGGTTATTTAGATTACCAGGAGTTTACCACATGTTGATAAAATTGAGAACGGTTGTTTAGATTATCAGGAGGTTACCATATATTGGTAAAGTTGAGAATGGTTATTTAGATTACCAGGAGATAACCACATGTTGATAAAGTTGAGAACTGTTGTTTGGATTACCAGGAGGTTACCACTGTTGGTAAAGTCAAGAATGGTTTAGATTACCAGGTTACCACATGTTTATAATGTTGAGAATGGTTGTTCAGGTTACCAGGAGGTTACCACTGTTGGTAAAGTCAAGAATGGTTTAGATTACCAGGTTACCACATGTTGATAAAGTTGAGAACGCTTGTTCAGGTTACCAGGAGGTTACAACATTTAAAAGATTAGAGTCACATTAGCATGGGACAGTCACCCCAGCCAGCCATCATTGTTACACAACTATACACTTTCATCATTAAATATTTTTTATTTAAAGCTACACAACAGGCTTTGAACAAAATGATTTTTAAAAAATTGGTATTTTATGACATCCAAAATTATAAAGTGAATATGCCCAACACCCCAAACACCTTTGTTCCTCATTAACTTTCTCCTCTGAAAAAAAGAGCTACTATAACCCTGAACAAAAATCATTTAGTTATAAAGATATCAAAATAGTAATCTACAGTGCCTGCCATTGTTAAAATGTTACTGACAACTGTCACCATTTATTTCAATGGCAGATTAAATCCTATGCACTTTGATGAAGTTCAAATTCTTTTTTGCTTTATATTTGATAAATGACCAACATACAACAAATACAACAATTATTAATATATAAATACAATCAATACAGAATAAGGATGGAGAGTGATCTAAATGTACAGCTATATGACTGCATATTTTGATCTGTTAGTGTTACTTATAACCTTTTCTGATTGACATTCGTATTGAATGCTTACATGGTATTTGTTCATTCAAGAATGACCAGACAGCAAGAATGAACATGAATCATTACAGACTGCAATAAGAGTGGCTATTAAATGAATAAAATAGAAATTAAAATATGCTTACCAATTTTGTTCGAGAAAAAAACAAAATGACAAGAGTGTCTAATTTAACATTCCTTCGTTTTCTGTATCACTATCTACACTACTGAACTAAGCTAATCTCTCCATTTTTTTCCTGTTTTACCCCATTCATCTTCCACTCATCTCCATACAATTTTCCAATTTCTCAAACCCCATATCGTAACACCACCAATAGCTATAATATAAACAACACATATGACAAAACCAAGGAACATTTTGGTTTAATTTTGGATGACAATTGCTGATCCATGTAAACAGATCAACAATTACCTTTTTTGCATGTTAGGACTGTGTAGCAATCTATGAAAACAAAATGTTCCCTGAAAACTGTCACAAGATAATCAGTGTTTGTTATATATTGTAGTGTACTAACTTTGCTGTAAATGTGAGATTCATCACATTAGCACAAAAACAATTAAAAACATAATAATTTAACCCCACTAATATAAATTTAACCGCTTCTAATTGTTTATGTAATCTAAGAAGCCAAGACATGCATTCTGGAATAATTATGAATGGCTTAGCTATTTCTAAGCATTTAAGAAGATATATATGTTTAATTTAAATAAATAACAAGAATAGAATCTAATGGAACTATTTACCTTGAAAATGTCAGAAAGATTCAAGCACATTCAGAGTGTATAAATGATCCACCAAACAGTGTATTACAAACCCTCATTAACATGCACCTATATTTTCAGTGACCCAGTAATATCTATCTGTTAACTCAAAGTGTTATTTAGAAAGAAAAAAATAATTGTCTGTTAGGAACTGTCCATATATATCTCAATGATTTTCACAATCTGAATAATTCTCAGAATAGAAGGGAAGGAGGGGGAGTAAAAACCATGTTTGAGATTGCGTTTAAGAATCAAAATTTTTTTTTAGTATTTTTGAGGCATACACAGTCAATGTTTTTATGTTAGGTAACATTTGTTTTATTTAATGACACCTCAAGAGCACATTGATTTTTATCTTATCATTGGCTATTGGACATCAATCGTATGGTCATACTGACATAATATATTTAGAGGAAACCCGATGCTGCTGCATAGGATACTCTTTTCGATAAGCAGCAAGTGCTATTTTATATGCACCGACCCACTGACAGGACAGCACATACCACAGCATTTAATGAACCAGTTGTGGACCACTGGTTGGAACAGTAAATAGCCCAAACTGCATATGGGTCCACTGAGAAGGAAAGCTGATGACCGACCGATTCACAGGCAGACATACTACCAGTTTTTATGTTAGGATGAAGTGGTGAGTAAACAATTAACCCTTATGGACTTCATTATGAGGAAGTGCAGTTTATTGCTTCAGTGCTTCAAAACAAACAGTGATCTCAGTAAGAAATAACAAAATTTTCCATATCATACATTACTTGTTTGCAATACATTTTCTGTTGAAGGTTGTCTATTAGTATTAAACATTATAAAAATCTTCACAAATAAAATAGTAAATGTCGTCTTTTTTTGAAACTACAAATTAATGTATTACTATATAAAAGTTAAGATATTTGAAAACATTTGAGGTTTTTTGGATATTTTTATCTTCAAATACGGTGTTAAACAAAAAATAAAAACAAAAACATTTTATAGTTTAACCCTTATTATACAAATTACAACCATTTAAACTGTGATTAAAGAAACACATCACATTAACACAAGGATGAAAATACTATTGTTTCAGTATATCAGGAGAACAGGTTTGAATCTAATGGCATTTTTAAATAAATGAATGAAAAATAAAATAAAAATATGGATTGAAACCAAGTAGACAGAAATCATGTTAAAAGGGATTGCAGTGGGATGTTTTAAAGTGCATTTTGGGGTAAAGATGACTATTCTGTAAGTTAAAATAGATTGGTGCAAATACATATTAAACTTCTTTTTTTCTAAAAACAAAGTACATTATTTTGAAAACGTGGAAATCATATTTGAAAAAGATTTTTCAATGTACTTCACCTCCACAGTATCATCTTGAGGTGTCTATGAAACATGGAAATACTCAACACATTATTTAAACAAAATATATTTATATATACTATCATCAACTATATAATATACTGTAAATCATGAAATTAATGCGAGCATCTAATTAATGAAAAAAAATGTGACAAACGCTTCAACACAATAATTAATTGATGCATTTTATTTTCTCATAAAAAAATAATAGGAGTGCACAATTGTTTTTAAAGTAAAATAATAACGTCCAATTTTCCGCAGTTAAAAAACGGAAGTAAGTACTAATATACGAACCAAACAACTGGTTATAGTCTGTGCGCCAAACTAATTTGGCGTAACACGTATAGATATCAGTGTAGTCAATTATCGACCATTGCTTTTGTTTCCAAAGTGACACTGGAAAATCTGTTTATTTAATAAACTGTACTATTTGAAGACGAGTAATAATGTTTCAGGAGAAAATCTCGGATTCCGTTTCAGATAGATTTTTCAGTTATTGCAGAAAATCAGTGCCTCTAACATTGCCGCTATGAAAAGTACTGTACTATAGTCTGTTTACGCTATTTATAGTATAGACATCAAACGACATGGAAGATGAAACTAAAATCATATGATTACAGCAAAGGTAGTTTTTTCTTGATGTGGACTTCGATTTTTTTAATTTAAAAAATAAATAAATTTGCTAACGCATTAATAAGAATATGCATTTTTGTGCACTTCTGCACTGACGCAATAATTTCATGACGCATTAATTTTATGATTTACAGTATTTGAGAGAGAATATTGTAAATATGAGTGCCATAAAAACTCAACTGTTAAATAACCACTACATACAAACTAGTGCAAAAACTGCATTGCCCTGGGGTCGAGGAAATAAACCAAACTGTGCAGGCAATATCTTTCCCAACCACCGCACATAGAGGCCATCCACACTGGGACTATGCAGATCAGTTTGTTGCAAATGTATACTGAACAACTGCTCTTAAACAACATGATGTTAATTATTCTTCTTCACATTGTTTAGAGAGAAAAATGTGCTGGTTTAGTCAGGGTGCTAGTTAAAGACAGTTTTCTAGTTAAAGACAGTTTTCTAGTTATAATCAGTTTGGGACTAGATAAACTAAACTATTAGAATAATAGACTGCACTCTATTATTAGCCCTCCACTGATTATGTCAGTAGTATACAGAATGACAAAATGACCAGAACATTTTGTTGCTTGGACAGAAAAATAATACTTTTTACTATTAATACCAATTTGTTTTAGCTATTTACCATTTAGGCAAACTTTTATTTAAAATCTTTGTTTTGTATTATGTATGGAGTTTTTTTTTAGCCTAGTATATAGCACGATATTTCAGATTGAGACTGTCTCTAAATATCTTCTTTCAAGTCTCCTTACATAAATGTATGTAGTTTGTCATAAACATTATATGAGATTTTCCCCATATTGAAACTTTCAAAAGCACTGTGGTATTGCGCTGTGGTATTTCAAAAACAATGAGTCCCAGACTAAAACAGTGAGTCCGGGACTTACCAAGCTGCTATTTTTAGATTTCTGCTCTTACTCACATACAATAGCAAGGATTGAATTTTAGTAGTTGGTAATTTTTAGCAAAAACTACAAGATCAGTGAATTAATATTTAAATTATATGTTTAAAATGCATGCAATTTAAGTCATACATGCTGGTTTATTCAGCCAAACAAAACTATTCTGTTAGAAAAAGAGTAGCCTATGTATCTCCATGCAATTTTAATCACATGACAAAAATAGCTGGGTTTATTTTTTTAAATTAAATTACTGAACAATTGTGAAAATTACTTATTGGTTTGGTAGTTATGTGTATAAGATGTTGAGCTTTTGAAGACTTAGTAGGGTATATTTTTTTAAATTAAATTACTGAACAATTCTGAAAATTGCTATTTATAATAATTGATTTGGTAGTTATGTGTATAAGATGTTGAGGTTTTAAAGATTTATTTCCTATTTTCAGAGCAGTGGCATTTATTCCATTTGTAAATCAGTAAAAGATATTACACATGAAAAATCCATACGTGTGAAAAAGAATGCATTCAAGTGCAATACAATTTCATTTCTAACATGCTTACTTAAGATTTATCCACTACATTAATTACTTAAATATATTTAATTACTTTCTATTAATATATTGTTATTATAAGAAATGTTCATTCTATTAATGAAACAAAATGAGTGACGTCATATGAGAAAAACTGTTAGACACAAAATGAAAATGATCGTTAATGAACTATTAATTTAATCTACAAATGACAAAAGATTGAATGTTAAAAATCTGTAACTTGTACTGTCTATAAGTTTTGTTTAGAGGGTTATAACACATTAGAGGAATACAAAAAAAAAAATTCTGGAAAGGAAACTTATTTGAGGACAGAATGATGTAACTAGATAATGATTGTTAACTATTACTAAACTTCTATTACAAACCAGACAAAGAACCAGATATTTAGCTATTTTTAACGTGACGATAATGAGACAGATGAGAGAGGTGAATTATGACCGCATCATGCGGGCAGGCTACTAGTTACATGAGCAGTTAATCATCAGTATGTTAGCAACAAACTGAATCACCAGATGGGAAAAGCCGCACGGGATGAGAAAAGTGATGCCATACTATACCTCGACACGCCAGCAGTTCGTCCATTATCACCACAGAGTCCTGCGGCCCACCTCTCCTCTTCAGAACATCAGCATAGCTGTCCGAGCTCAAAACAGGCGCCGTATGGGCCGATGTTGGCTTACCTGTGGGAACGCCACCTATCGTGTCTTCCCCGCGACGCACCGTGTTCGCGTAACTGCCACCACTAGGGTGTGCTAGGGGCCGGTCATGTGCTGTGTCGACAAGGTGTGTGTCTGACGACCAGCCATCTAACCTGCGATTAAAAATGCACAGAACAGACTGTTAGGCAAGTTAAAGAAATATTTTTTGTTTTCGTCACTTTTTATTTTTAAAGTGTGTAAGATGGGAAAATTTCATTAAAAATTTTAAAAACATTTTTAGCATTTGAAATTTGTCAATAATTTGAAGGTTTAGCAACAAACTAGTTGAAGAAAGATTTTTGGTTCTTGTCACTTTTTATGTTTAAAGTGTGTAGGATGGGAAGATTTTATTTTAACATTTATTATATAGGATTTGAAATTTGTTAATAATTTGAAGGTTTAACGACATGAAATAAAAAAAAGATTGATTAAATTCAATATCAGTACCTGTGCTGCCTGACCAGAGTGCAATCCCCACCTTCATTGGGGTCTATGTTGTATATATACAGAATGCCGTCTTGGGACGCAACCAACAGTCTCATTATCTTGTGAATCCTAAAATAACACAATTTATAAAAGGTTTCCAATATTTAAAAATAGCAAATAAAAATAAATAAATAACTATATCCACTCTATATTTTCAGGGACCATTTGGTTTTAAAATGTTGATTAGCAACAAAGGAAAGAAATCTTTGTTCATTCAGTCACTATTTGGTATCAAACATATGGTGTTTTATGCTCATGGTCTTTAGATGAAACCTTCTACAGCCACATAGGAACTCTATCCAATTAGCAGCAAGGGATCTTTTATATGTGCTTTCCCTCAGACAGGACTGACCAGTTGTGAAACACTGGATGGTCTGTACAAATGGCATACACCTACCCACTGAGCTTTACAGAGCACTCATTCTGGGTTGGATCCTGAATCGAAAAAACGAAGAAGAAAAAACATGCCGAGACTAAGATTTGATCCCAGTACCTAACAGCTGTCAGCTTAAACTGTGTGTTATCAGGGCCAGTGATTAGCAACAAGTCCTAACCAACGTAAACTGATTAGTAAATGCTTATTCTGTGTATGTGAATTATATAGTGATCTTTGAAAACTCATAGCACTTTGCTACATGATACTGAACAAAATGTACAGGTATTTTAACAATAACACAAACATAAACACAAAAACCCTCCACAACCACCCGAAACCCTCCCAAAAATAACAAATAAACAATTAATAACATAATGATCATCGTATATTGAATAATAAATGTTAACTTTATTTACTGTACTAAACCTGATGATAGAATGGCAACTATCTCCTAAACTGTTCTTTTTGCTAGAAACATGAAAGTGTAGTTAGAAAATACACAAAATAATGCATTTAAAAAGCCAAAAACATATTTTATAAACATACAATCAAATTTCCTTTATATAATGCTACTGTCGCAGACATCCCCATTCACTGTGAATACTGATTAACATTTACTAGGAGTTATGTTTAAATTTTGATAATTACGTTTTGGTTTATTGTAATAAACACTAATAGTAATAGATAAATAAATTTAATAGAATATACTGGCTATGACTGTCAACATTTACTACATGAACAAATACAACACAGTTTTAAAAATGTTATGTATTACATGACCCTACTTAAATTAAAAAACATTTTATAATAAATCACTGTATAGGTGTGATTTATAATATGCTCAACTATATACAATGTAACAATGAAATATATATAATAAACAAATATATAAATATTGATATGGCATTTAAAACACAGTATTTGCTCATGTGCATGGTTGTCTCCCTTCCATGCTGGATTGTCTGTTGTATTTCAAGTTGTCTCATTAATCTTGGGATTGTATTGCTTGCATGTAATTTTTTATATAAAACCACCAAAAGAATATTCCTGGCCCAATTGTTTAAAGATATAAAACTAATTAAATAAAGAGTTATAAATATCTGGATGTGAAATTAAGAATTGTTTCAACTCGCCTGGAGGATTAGCCAAGCAACTGCCTGAGCCAAGTGACTGACAGATATACAAACTCTTCAAGAGAAGACAAACCTTTACTAGAAAGCTGTTCAGGGATCACACATAACCTAAACAGTATATCAATAATAAAGTTTGGTGAAGATGGAGTCTAATGAAACACTGACAACACTAATGTTCAAACCACGGATGATACTTACAGTGCCAAAGAGCAAACATTCCTCAGGCCTGATGTGTTGAGACGAGCCGTGGCGAAGGAGCGCCCCTGGTTTATCATGTCCGACACTTGAGCGGGTAGGTAGTTAGCGGACATCTTCAACGCCTGACCGAAATAGCCAGACCATCCCTGAGGCTCTTCGACTGGTCTGAAAATAACATCAATTTTAGCAGAACACGCAAACTCTGACTACATCCGGTACCTCGAGAACTCAAACTGACATGCACTATATTATGTAAGTCAACTATCTCTAGATATATGGGTCAAAAATGCATATTGATTTTTTTATATTATTTTAAAACTCAACTCTAATTATTCACGAAGTATGCATGTGAACTTACTTATCCTTGATGGTTTCCAACTTGAAAATGTGAACTGTCTCGGTATTGCTAGATGCACACAGAAATAAACCATCTGTACTGAATCCCAGTGAGTAGATCGTAACACATCTAAAAATATATATATAATTTATATATTATATATATCTTATAAATTTATGATTACAGCCATTCAACTTATAACTCAGAGTCTAAGGTTTTATTTTTATTAATGCAGTTTTCCGCAATGCTTGTAAATGATGCTAGGTGTTTAAAAATTGACACAGTTTATATACATTATAACCTTTCCAATAGTTCTGAAAAATAAAAAACTGACCCTTGGTTAATTTGTTTTTAGCTAGCTGTGCAACACAATTTAAAAGATCAGTATAAAGACAAAAATGACCACATTTTTACGACAGAGTGATGAATGAAAGAAGAAAACAGACAACCACCTGAGTGAGTGAACCAAACATCAAACCTTTTAACACCTCTTCTGAACTCAAACAGTTTCTGTCCATCTGGTATTGCGAACACTCGAATAACTGTTCCCTGAAGAACAAAGCATATGTATGTATTTCAGTGGTGGATCGTTACATTTTTTAGTAGTGTGAGGAGGGGATTCCAAATATTTCTTATAGATTTTTTATATTGGTGTCGGCTTCTGAAGTTAGTTATGCCAAAAGTATAATGAAATTTTTTTTTTTTTTTGGCAAGGGGTCTTCAAGTTCTTTATTACTTAAGACACCCCACCCCAGACACCACTCATTGATTAATTTGAATACATGGAGGTAAGCACATAAACTGCATGTCTTACTTCCTGCTGGTACTCTTTTATTACATCCCATGAAATGGTGTTCATTGTTTTTATGATTTTGATTATGATTTGTAAAACATTGTTTTTTCTTTTCATTAGGCAAACAGGTGTGACTTGTGAAAACAAGGTCCTCACAGCTACAATATAATCCTAATATAATATAATCAACTTAAATATATAAAAACAAATTATGTGGAAAATATATGTCCATTAATAATAACCATTATTATAAATCAACATCAGGTTCTGGTTATTTATCCAGCAATGAGTTACAAACCACAAATAAACATTTAGATTATCTTTACCTTTTCTGATGCTGTTGCAAGTTTATTTCCCTGACCACTGAAACTTATAGCTGCTAAAGGGTTATCGTGAGCTGGTATCATGGTTACTGCACGCTGCAAACATGAACAACAATGTCAGATCATCTCCTTGAAGTCAGTCATTAAATAACTATTTCCATAAATACTAACACAGGCCATAGAGTTTAAAGTAACGATCGTTACTGGTAGCATGTCGGTACCGTGCTATAAAAATCATGGAACCGACATTTCGTTTCCCTTGATTTCCTTTTCACTGCTGCATTATTTTGGATTATTGATAAACAGTTTCCGATGAATTCCAACAACTTAAAAGCATGGAACCAAAAATGTGTTTGCCATGAAATTTGAAATCCTATGGCCTGCTAACAGTAACAGTCAGGCCTTAAACTATATTTTTTTGTTTCCAGCCTCCTAATCATGCCAAGAAAATAGTTAGATCACACATTTTTTTTTTCAATATATTAGTCATTTTGGTTATTTTTATTGTGTAAACTCTGTAAAAATAAAATAAATTAAAATGTTGGACAAACACTGGGTAACCGTTTTCAGCATCTTGGCAGAAAAGTACAATTATTTTTGTGAAATGTATCTGTTATTAACAGGTACATTTTGATTAAATATAACTAAAGTTCCAAACAATTACTAATTAAAACTGGATGCAACATAAGATGCATAAAATTGGGTCATTATTTACAAGTGAATCGGCTAATCTTGATCTGCGTGGATTTGAAAAGATAAAAAGAGTTCTTCAATTATCATTTAAAACCATTTGAATTCTAGACAATGAGTTTCTTACATATAATTTATCTTAAGAACTAAAACAGTCAAAATTTAGTTTGTAAATATTGGGAAATGCATATTAATATATTTTGTGTAAAAAGGTTATTACAACCATGGTTAAAAATATAGTACAAACTTTCTAAGTTGAAATTTCTCTAAATTTAGTACAAAGTTCACATACCAGGTTTATTGTATCAAATATTTGCACTTCCCCTATCTGGTTACTGCCTGGGTAGGCGAGGAAACAGTTGTCATTGCTGACGGCGAGAGCACACAGACCGGCTGGGTTGGGTGGTGTGTCTCGTATAGTATGTAGCACTTTCATGTCTCGAATATTGTGAATGTACAAACTCTCTTCCAGGCATACCACCAGTCTCTGAAATAAAAACAAAAACCAAACATATTTCATATGATTTTGTGTAAATAAAGTGTGTATATTATAATCCAACCCCTGAAATTATCAATGCTGTCAAGTTGTTCATACTCCGCGACACGTTTTTTGCATGATTTTCTTTCATTTTTCAAGGTGCAATTTTTTTTTTTGACAATCTCAGAGTTGGAAATGAGTGAACACTAAAATTGCCACGGAAAATGCCATGGACACTATTTCTCCACAGAATTTATTTTGCAATTGACATTTTCTTAATTGCAGGGATTGATAACCCCAAACTGAAATAAACATGCAGTGGTCATTTAAATCGAATTATTTACAAACTGTAATAAGGCAAATTAATGTATAAAAGAAAACATCTTAAAATACTTCCAAAGTATTGTAAATTATATAATGAATATATGCCATATTTTTCAAAGTAGACAAAATATAGATTAGGAATATGACAAATTAAAATGAGGAAGCATCTTGATTTTAAAATCAATTAACCATAAACATAAAAACTACACAATTATAATATAAAATATCACTCATATTTCCCAAATGTTCGGTCATGTGAGTGTGACCGAAAATTTGGGAAATAAGAGTGATATTTTATATTTTAATTAACATTTTTCCATTTGGAATATATTAGTGTGTATAGTTATACAATTATAGACTGTGGATTTTAAAAATAATGGAGAGAACACATCTATTACTGTACTTTAAAACAGAACATTTTGTTAAGATTCATGGAACAGACCAATAGGTTATTTAAGAAAAGAATTTTAACCAACCTGTCGATTCAGTTTGACTGCTAATATTGAGTTGGAATAACTATAGTTACAGATTTCAGTGCCCTTTTTAAAGTGACACACTTTCAGCTTCCTGGGAGATGATAAGCTAACGATGGCCACAAGACTACTAGAAAAGAGTCTTTCAACGATGCAGATATCGTCGCTTTCTGAAAAATAAATATATTATATGTATAAAATAATGTACACATATATCTTAAAGAACACATAGTATATCTGGTAATGATGTGATTAGAAAAACTAGGGCATGCCATCAAACACTTTTAACACACACACATTCAGAAAGTAGGGGAAGAATTAAGAAATATTTTCACTCACCTTGAGGACTAACAGAAAAGAAAAATTATTAGGCCACACAAAAATATCACTAATCCCCATTATTGGTTGGAACATATGAATAACAGATATATATGCATTAATATTTAATATACAACCAACAATCTTCTTTTTATAAGGAGTTGACGTACAAATACACGGAGGTAGAGAAAACAAAGAATATATCATCACTTTGTGAATCAGGTTAAGAAGTACAAGTACCAGCTTAACAATATTTTGTACGATAACCATACACTTAATTAGTGTGTATAGATATATAAGTGTACATGTATGTATAGGTGTTATATGATGTCCATCAAATTATCAAACTTATAATTTTTCAATCACAACTCTAACCTGGAACAACACTGACAAGTATACAATGTATAGTCCTAAAAGACTATTAAAATATTGGTTTGGCCTAGTGGAATTTCCTTTTTTCTTTTTTTATAAATACAATTCTGGTCAGTTCATGTACAGTGTACATATATCATGTACATGTACATTAATTAAACATACACTGTACATATGGATAAAAGTGTAGCCTTACAAAACACTATCAGCCTTCACATTCCACCTATAACAAGTATCACTAACAGTAACAATAGAAATATGATACGTATATATATATATATATATATGTATGTACTTACCATTGTCATAAATAGTCTCAAGTTTTTCAACACAGCCAAGAGAAAATAACTTGTAGCCAGTTTTTGTACCTACAGCTAGTGATCTGAAATGTAAACCAAAATAATGAAAGGACTGAACACTACACATTTTTTTAACATGTACCTCGTTATTTAATGCCATGCTCCAAAAATATTTTTTTATATTTGTTGCTGTGCTCTTAGTGTATTCCCCTTGGCTCACAGGCCACATCCCAAGCCCCCCATCCCCTTTTTCTTGGTATTAGGTGAAGAAATGTTTTTAAAATTATTTCTTGGTTCTAATGCCACTCTTTTTTCCACACTGATCCCTAGGGTCTTTCCACCACCCAGTTTGGGAATGATTGCACTAGATCCAAGCCAACCCTAAGAAAATAACTGCCATGCCCCTTAAACAACCAATTTAGACTCTTCCACATATGCCAACTAAAATACAATAAAGAAATCAAATATAAAGGAACCTATCAAATTATTAAAAAGACATACTAAGATTAAAAAAATATTGCTTGGTTTGGTAAACAGATTTGCATTCCACAAAGCAAAATGAAGATTAAATCTATTATTAACTTATCGGTTTCTACACACTGAGACTGACAATCAATTATAAAGTTTTATCCAATTCTCTTTACATTTTTCAGTGCCCAACTTTGGGGTGAACAATTAACATTTGTTAACATTTGTGGACTGTGAAAAACATTCACAAGACAACCGAGGACTTGTGAATTAATTAAACCAGCACATTAGCACAAGATAAAACAAATATTAAAAATTAGCTTATCACCCTCACCTATGTGCACGTATACAAAATTTCCTGCTGTCCACCAAAAAAAAAACATTTGTGTTGCTGACTGCAATAGCCAATTTCAGGTATTGTAGATCTAAAGGGAACACGATTCCAATTACTGTAATGCGGCAAGTCAGTTTTTAAAAACTTTCCTAATTTCATATTTAATCTTAGAGTGCAAAAGAGCAGTGGTCTAGATACTTGCAGGCCAATTTTTTTTTTTAATTATATTTGATTGAAACAATCATTATTTATTTACATAGTACCAGTGTTGGAAATTCATTGAGAATTGAGGTGGCCACCAGGGCTCCGAACTTTGAAAAGTTGGTGGACCAACCTATTTTCAAGTATTACCTACCTACAAGTTGTTTATTAATTTTTGTTGTAAGGCAAGTGTGTGTCAAAAATAAACTCCAGAAATATAGGGTTCTC
>JAULBS010094364.1:0-16937 GCA_032355785.1 Symmetromphalus regularis | reverse complement strand
CTCATCATATAATTGTGCACTATTGTTAGAAATAAATGCGTCATATTATTAATGCGAATAACACGGACTCGCATTTTTCGCATTAATATCATAATCACATTAACTTCAAGATCTTCAGTATTATATACTGCAGCTGTAGAAATGCCCAAAGTCAGCAAATATATGGAGAATTTTCAGGACGTGTGGCCAACATAGGCTACCTTTTTAAAATCTAATGCCGGAATATGATAACAATTATTTTTCTTTTTATTATGGTAAACAAAAAAAGTTATACCGGTTATCAGAATGTTAAGTTCAAGGTCATTCAATAAGTGTGCACATTATTCTAAAAGTTTGTGAGAAGCTATAGGTGTTTTATGTAAAAGTTTTCTTTGCCAAAACGTGAATAAATGCAAGTAAATATCGACATTTATTATTACTTGACATAAGCGTTTTTATATGCATTGATGGGAGTTAAAATCTAATTTGTTAATGGGTTTTTTTTTTTGGCTGTTAAATTTTTTTAATGATCATTTAAAAAAAATATTCTTGGCGCTAAAGAAAACTTTAAATTAAATCATCCAAAAAGCAGTACAAAGATCATGAACATCATGATATAGTACAATTTTCCAATTATTATTGTATAACAACATTACACACAGACAAAACAGATTATTTTCGTTGGGGGTAGAGGGTGCAAATATTTTTCGAAGTGTACCGATGATGTCATAGGTGGGACCGATGTCATTTTGAATTTTCCCCACCCTATGCTGTCAGGTATCTAGATTTAGGCCTATTCAGTAGATTTAGCCATATGATATCAAATATCTTGATTTATAAAATAGATTCAGTCATATATCTAGATTTATGCTTCATAAAATTTAAAACAATAAGGGGCTTTTGTACTGGAATTGCATGATTCACATGTGATCTTATTTCTTTACATCCAATTTAGATTAGAATTTTTTTCTTTCAGTCGACCTATCCTGAAAGACATTTGTTTTGTTGTGCCTCCAGGTGAAACATATGCTTTGGTAAGTAGTACAGAATAATTTAATTTTAGTTGATATAGGGGCAAGTCCATTTTACCAAAGCATGTCTTACTTTGGAAATGTACAGAATGATGGGTGCACAGGGTTTTAACTTCAGTGTTTGGGAGATCACTGTGATTATTATCTTGGATTCCTAGGAATCAATAGAGGCACCAAGGCAATTTAAAGGACAAATCAGGGGAACAACAGCAAATGTAAGTTTCCTATGGGGCAAGCAGGAAAAAGTGCATGGCAATATTTGCCTTTGTTACAAGTGAAATTGAGGTGGCATCAAGACAGATGGACAGGGCGACACTGTGAAATTTAACCCCTGGGTATATATCCCCAGTACGTTATCCTAGATCCACCCATGAACCACGCCTGGGTATGTTAAAAATAGATTTATTTTGTGTTGCCTCAAACCTCTCTTAATATTTGTTTAATAATAGATAACTTAGATGTATGGGTCGGTCCCATATACTATAGTAACTGTATTTTGGGACTTAAAAGGATGTAACTTTCTTACAAATACAAATGGTGGTAGGAAATATTGAGCTGTTTGGAATAACATTCAATGTAAATTATTTCAGGTGGGACACACTGGCAGTGGGAAAAGCACCATTGTTCGGCTTCTCTTCAGATTTTATGATATTAGCTCAGGGACTATTAAAATTGATGGACAAGACATTTCACTTGTAAGTTCTTTTTCTTTGTATTGTTCACTTGAATATAAATGTGTTGTATTGTATGGTAAATGTCTGCCTATTAGTATTTTATAACAATTAACTGTAGTGGGGATAAATGTGTATTTGCAGTTTTCCAAATATATAAAATGTATAGTTTGTGTAACTCATAACCAAACATTACTGACTGTGCAACTCAAGTGTTTGCTTGTGCACTAAGACCATGGACATAATAAATCTTGGGTGGGACATGTTGGATAGAGGGTGATGCCTATATAATTATCACTCCACCCCCCACCCCCCCCCACTACCACATTTTGCTCTGAAAAACTGAAATTAAAATATCTAAAATAATAATCTTTACTAGTATTTCTCTTTATTGTATAAAAGTAACACTTAATCATATGGTCTTAGCACAAATATAGACCTACCGATGTACAAAGAGGGTCTTTAATGGCATCAGTCTTTGGGGGATGACGTCACATGCTCAGTCCGCCCACTTTTTGGACAGAGAGGATGTTCCACACCTCACTTTCAGGAAGCAATTTTCACCCTTGTCTAAGAGTTGAAAAATGTAACAATACTTTGTTGGTGTATAAAGGTACTGTAACTTGACAAACAGGGATAATGCCTGGCAACTTTCTTAGTCACAGCACCTTTATATATACACTAATAAAGTATTGATACTCGTCCTCTTTTTACTAATTAAACTATTAACATTTTATAAAATTTAACTTTAGTGTGGGTGAATTTGCTTTTACTTATTGTATGGTATCAAAATAGTAAACTTTTATTTTCAGTAATTTTGTCTTGACCATGCAAAATTTGTCTAACTAGTACATTGTTTAGCCCTGCTACATATGAATGATTGTTTTAACTAATTACAGGTCATTTCAAGCTAATAAGTACTAAGATATTTGTTAATTATGTCTTCCTCATTTCCTGCAGGTTACTCAGGAGTCACTACGGAAACGCATTGGGGTGGTCCCTCAGGATACTGTGCTTTTTAACAGTGATATAAGGTATATACATCTACAGTTCTGCTGTAACCAACAAATTATCTATGTTTTTCTGGTTTTGCAATTTGTGATTTCTTTTGTTGATGTTGTTATTACTTTGATCATGCTTGTTTATTTGCCTCCAACTATTGAATGCATTTGTACATTCTAGCTACACTCAACCTGTTTCCACTGTGGGGAAATATACATAATATTATATAGTTACCTTTGTGTGTTTCCATACAATATTTATTAAATAGATATCGGTATATTAGTTATTATTATTTGCATCTTTCCAGATATAATATACTATAATGGAATGTTTAAATATCTATTTATTATTCTTCATTGTTCGTTTCCAGATACAATATTCGTTATGGAAAGGTAACTGCCAATGATTCAGAGGTTGAAGAGGCAGCCAAATCTGCCGATATTCACAACAGAATCACCTCATTTCCAAAAGGTTTATCTTTTGTTATTTATGTATTTTTACTTATACTAGTTATAGCAGTGGTTCATAGTTCAGTCGTAAGTTACCATCCAGCTGAGGTGAAGTGTTCATGCATGCATATGTCCGACATTTTATCAATGACAGATTTGAAATTGTTATATTTTGCACAGTATTTTTATTACTTGAGTACTTATCTGTAATTCAAACATACAACAAAGTGAAGTGTGAGTAAAACAATCTCATATGTATTGATCACATGTGCCACACAGGGTAATAAATGTACGTTAGGTGTGACATATTGCACAGACTGCCATTAGGTCACTTTACCATACCAGGGTTCGAATTTCACCAAAGCACCAGAGGCAAATGCAGTGGGTGCTCCTCTTATTTGCTGCGGTGCCCTTAAAATAGGATGTTGATGGCAAGTAAAATTATGTGGTGCCCTAAGTGGTTTGCCTCCATGCCCTTCACATACATTCCATGTTGTACACGTTTTTCTTCCTTGTCCCATAGTCAGTTGCCTTCATGCCGCTCTTGATGAAAAGTTTGTCTTGGTGCCCCTCCAACCTGCCTTAGTGCCCTTAGTTTTCTTACTAAACAGAAGGCAACATTTACTCTGTCCTCTAAAAATTAAAATTTGACCTCTGCCGTTCTGTACTTGTACTGTGATATTATAAGTCTGTCGTCACTTAGTTTAGACATTGTACTGAGATATTAGGACTGTTACTGTGTTTAGACATTGTACTTTGATACGAAGACTGACACTGGGTTTAGACATTGTAGTCTTTGGGACAGTACATATAAAAGATCCCTTCCTGCTAATTATAAAGCGTAGCCTATATGGCAGTAGCAGGATTCCTCTCAACACCAGGAGTATTCTGCAAAGTAGGCCTACCATGTGCCTGACACCTAACAGCTGCAGAATAAACAGTGTGCTGGGAATTTGTTAAACAATTCTTTATTTCAGAAAGTTATATATACATCTGAATTTTTCAGGTTATAACACCCTTGTGGGTGAAAGAGGTTTGAAGCTGAGTGGTGGAGAAAAGCAGAGAGTGGCCATTGCTAGAACAATACTGAAAGCATCAGACATAGCACTCCTTGATGAGGTAATCACAACATGCATTCATGGTCTGTTATTGTAAAGTACAGTTCTTGTATAGCTGTACAACTGATGTATTGTAAAGTGCAGTTCTTGTATAGCTGTACAACTGATGTATTGTAAATTGCAGTTCTTGTATAGCTGTACAACTGATGTATTGTAATGATCAGTTATTGTAATGATCAGTTCTTGTATAGCTGTACAACTGATGTATTGTAATGATCTGTTCTTGTTTAGCTGTACAACTGATGTATTGTAATGATCAGTTCTTGTTTAGCTGTACAACTGATGTATTGTAATGATCAATTCTTGTATAGCTGTACAACTGATGTATTGTAATGCTCAGTTCTTGTATAGCTGTACAACTGATGTATTGTAATGATCTGTTCTTGTATAGCTGTAGAACTGACGTATTGTAATGATCTGTTCTTGTATAGCTGTACAACTGATGTATTGTAATGATCAGTTCTTGTATAGCTGTACAACTGATGTATTGTAATGATCAGTTCTTCTATCACTATACAATAAATGTATTGTAATGATTTTATTATTCCAGTGTTAATTATTTTCATTAATTGCAGGCAACATCTGCTCTTGACACAAAAACGGAACGCAATATTCAGGCGGCTTTGGCAAAGGTCTCAGAAAACAAAACAACCATTATAGTTGCACACCGTTTATCAACTGTTATTAATGCAAACAAGATTTTGGTTCTCAGTGAAGGAGAAATTGTAGAAAGTGGCACGTAAGTAAACATACAGGTTTTCTATTATTAATAACACAAATTACATCTGGGTAGCACATAAGAAACATACAGATTTTCTACTATTAATAATGCAAATTACTTGTTGGTAGCATGTAAGGTAACATCCACATGTTCTACTATTAATAACAAATTAGATTAGGTAGCATATAAGTAAACATACAGATTTTCTATTATTAACACAAATTTCTTCAAGGTTGCTCGTAAGAAAAGAAGCCGATTTTCTACTATTAATAACACAAATTAGATCTTGGTATATACATGTAAGTGAATATATCTGAGCTTCTTAGGACATTCATTTTGCTGTCTATAACTAGGTTTAACAACACAGACAAAATGTTTTGTTATTTTTTAGTCATGATGAACTTATTGAAAGGAATAGTCATTATGCTGATATGTGGATACAACAACGGACAAAAGGAGAAAATGAAGATAATGATGACGTACCACTAGTGGACATAGAATGAAGACGGGGCAGAAATTAACAACCAGTGCTCAAAACTGAAAACATGCAAATTAACAGTCAGAGAATTTGATACATACATGTAGAACTCTTATGCCTAAACTGGACTCAAGAGATACTCGGAAAATGTGCTGGTTTTCTCAGAATGCAACATTAGACGGATGTGCATCTAGAGTTATGGTTCTTCTCACATTCATGACCGTTTAGGAAGAAATGAAACCCAAAAGATCATAAGGCATTATATTTGTGAACTTTGCAACTTCATATTGTGCAGGGTTTTCATTTTGTTTTCTGGTATCAGATTGAATTGTGAAAGTAACCAATCAAGCCGGGGGTCCAGGGGGCTGCTGTAGGCCCACTTGTGGATCCAGGGGCAAAAAATAAATAAATCATAAATTGATTTTATCTAATGATTTTCATTGGCAATCGGTTCAAAATGACAACCCTGATTGTGCAACACTGAAACAAAAAGTGAAACATATCCATTTTGGTTTGTGCTATGGATTGTTATGAACTTTATTTTCCTTTATTGAAAAACCAGTCGCTTAAAGAAAAATAATTCATGACTTTAATCAGTCATAGGATCGGCAGGGATAACTACAGTGACAATCAACAGGGATAACTACAGTGACAATGAAATCCAAGTCTGAGTGACATATTTTCTAAAAATATTTATCTAGCCTGGTTTTTGCACCTAGCTTTAAACCAATATTAAATTCTGTGGCAACTAGGAGGCTCTTTCTATGTGAACAGTTTTTCAAGAACGATCTTTGTCAAAGTTGTGAAAGAGGATAAGAAGGGTAGTTTCAATAAAATATGCCAAAGTGCAATTCTGCAACCAACATGGTTTGATCAAACCGGCAAATACTACTCACATAAATTATCCTTCCAGGCAACACCCTAGCTCAATTTGATGGTGGGTAGAAATGTAATGTTGATATTTAATATTGAAAGGGGTAAGGAATATAATATAATGAAAAATAAAATTGGTGAGCTAGAGGGGTGGGAAAAACTCTTAATCCCTGGATCTACATTTTTTGACATAACATTATTATGGAGACAATAAGACTTAAAATTAGGTGAAGAAAATCAATTTTTGAAAATGTTTGGTATTTCCAATCATTAAAGATGTATAAAAATAACATTCCCTTCCATTATTCAGTTTTTTAAAAGAAACTCTTTTTACATTAGATTTATTTTTTACCTAGTGGAGTATATTACAGTATGTAAAATAGAATGCAAATACACCACTGGTTTATTGAAAGACAATAGTAAAATATAAGTACAACAATAAGATTAACAATGAATTAATCACCAAATCAAACAGAAACAATTATGATTGTTATTAATTGTGCTTAGACTAGTTACAATTTTCATTCTGATCTGTTCGAAATCTTTTTTTGTAAAAAATTACCAAGAAATAAAGATTTCTTTGATATATTTTCGTTGAATGAAATTTTTTAAATGCTGCCATCTTTGATGTCATTGGACTGCCAAAAATGAAGTTTGACGCTAACAATTCTGTTCATCCTAGAGGTCTAACAAATATGATAGTCATATGCTTACTTCAGAAAAAAAAACCTGGGTCAGCAAAGGGAATCATCCCAAATTAAAAAAATATCCAGTCATAAATACATATAAACCATGTAGTCACAAAAATAAAGAGAATCATCCATAATTTTATTCACTTACAATTAGATATTTAAACTGTTTATACTAATCTTTTTGACGCTTTGTTTTTAAAAACTGTTTTTTTTGCCAAACAATTGTTGGTTAATGAAATAAAAAATAAAGTTATGTATCAGTTTAATTTTTTCGGACGTGTGTGTAATGGACGAGGGAAAAAGGAATTCTATGTAGGTAGGCAAGTACACACTTGCTGCAATGTCTAAAAAGATAAGTTACTTCATGTCAGTTGAAAGTCATGTCCTTTCAAAACTTTTGCTGTGTTGCCCATTATATAAATTTAGTAAACTTGGACTGTTAACCCACAATGATGATGTGCATTTTATTAATATTGCTGTAGTATATATATATATATATATATAATTATATATTACTCATTAATTTGTATAAGACTTCTTGGTAATACACTAGACCAAATAACAAGTGTAACATGAAAAATTACAATTGGTATTAAAATGTTTGGAAAATCTTGACCAATTTATTATGCCAAACGTTTTATATTACATCATGTTCAAAGGTTAAAAGAATGCAAATAGCATTTACCTCAGCTTCATTGTGCTATGAATGTGTCATTTATATGTTTTTAAGTCCTTGTTTCATGAATGCTAACACAGATAACTACTTTTATCTGGAAATGTAATAATAAAATTATACGATTGATATCAAAATTGATAAAAATATAAAATTAATTTTTTTTCTCCAGCTTTCTGCTACAATTTGTAGGCTATAATAAATATGGAGAAATCATACAAGTGAACACCTCATATATATTTTTTACTGTCATAGCACTCGGAGTAAAGAAAATTAATAAATATGTTTCCATTTTATCTGTCGGGACTTTAATTTACTTAGCAGATCTGTGAATTAAAAATAAAAAATGAGTGACTGAACAGTGTGTTGTTTACATGTATTTTAACTAATGTAACATGAATAACTGTTTGTGTATTTTAAATAAAGTAACATTAATGTAACTGTTTTTTTGTGTATTTTAAATAATGTAATGTTTAACTGTTTTCATGTATTTTAAATAAAGTAACATGAATGTAACTGTTTTTGTGTATTTTAAATAACATACATTGTAACATGAATGATAAGTTTTTGCCATGATTTAACTGAGCAAAAAAACACCAAAAATTATTTCTGTTGCAATTTGTGGTGAGTTTGAGCTTCTTTTTTTTTGTACTACATTTTGCATGGCAAAATTCAAATTTAAAAAAATAAATTAAAAACAAAGTAGAAGATCTCAGAATATTATTTTATTTTTACGACACGAAAAACACAATCCTTGAAATGTAGATTAACATATAAAAAAAAAGATACTGAACTTTCTGTTAAATGTACTAGCCTGACAACTAACTTCAAATTAGATATCAGTTTCTGAGATTTCCAACCGATTGCTAGATATCACTTTTGTTGTGTGTCCTAATGAGGGAGTTAACTTGTTCAGTGTTGTAAAAATATATTTGACAAAACGGCAATGAAGCAATCTCATACATCAGTTGTCAATTTTTAGAAAATAGTAAAGTAAATAAGTGTCTTCTTTTTTGTGTATTTAAATTTTAATAAACTCTGTTATATGTCAAAATCAATTGTGTTTTTTTTTAAAGATAAAGGCTAAACTTGTTTTATTTCTTTCAGATTACAGTTCTGCCGACATGTGTATTGATAGAAATGGAATAAAAATAAAATTCCATTTCATATCACAGTATATTTGTTTTCTTTGCTCCATAAAACATCATATCAATTTTATCTCAGTGCATTAACTGATTAATAGTTTTCTGCTAACTACATAATTAAACAATTTCCGTAAGAATATGTTTATATATTTTGAAGTGTGTGTGAGATGTCTCGAAGTCTCCGCCTGAGTACTTCCTTTTGTTTGAGATAATGTTGCTCTAGGTCTTGGGCATCTGTTATCAGCTGATTCAGACGGGTCATACAAAATATTTCAAAATTCTCACTTTGGCTAAAAGAATAAAAAATGTAAAATATGTAAATATTTACTGTAAACATCATGATTACCTTCAGGTTACCAACTAATACTCTTCACTATTGGCTTCAGCATTCTGCTCTGCTGAAGTAAAATCAGTTTACATCACCATTTTTTTCTGTTGATACAACATAAGAAATGACCACTATTATTGTTAGCAGTCATGCAAGAATGATCAAAATAAATTTTGAAAGTTGTACACATAAATAAATTATTAAAATTCACTCACGTAAAAGCTTCAGAAAACTGCAAGGTAACAGTCTTAGCTTCTTGAGATAAGTCTGTATTGAAAGAAATGTAAAGACAAAATATAATTAATGAAACAGTACAATATACTGAACAGAATCTGATGTTTAATAATACAACAGCAAAAAAAAAAATACAATGCTAGGTGTCAAGGATGGTCAGTGACTGATTTGAATATCCATACAGAACTTGGTACAAAGCTGATCAAAAGGGAAAATAATTGAATTACATAAAATTTATCTGTTTTAAAATGTCATTTAGAAATACTAGGAAAACACTTTAGAGGTCAGCTAAAATTAAACATTCTATATAATGAGGAAGCTATATTACCTTTAAAAGAATCTGTTAAAGTTAATGATTCTATAAAACTAGGAAGCTATATTACCTTTAATAAGATCTGTCAAAGTTGTTAATTATTCTATAAAACTAGGAAGCAATACCTTTAATAAGATCTGTCAAAATCGTTAATTATTCTATATAACTAGGAAGTTATATTACCTTTAATAGATCTTTCAAAGTTGTTAATGATTCTATATAACTATGAGACTATTACCTTTAATAAGATCTGTCAAAGATGTTAATGATTCAGATTCACTTGACTGTTTTGTGCATACATTGTTGTTATCTGAATGGTCATGTTCAGTTGCTTGATCTTTAGAAAAGCTGGTGTCATTTGAGTTTTGATCTACAGCATCTGGGTCACCTGAATGTTGAGAATGTTTAGCATTTTGCTTATCAGAATACCCAGACTGAAGTGTCGGTTGATTTTCCAAATAGCTTGACTGTTGAGAATTAATGTCAATGACATCATGAATGTTTTTGTTACTTTGATCTGCTAAATAACCAGACTGTTCAGAGTGTTCAACTTGAGCATAGTTACTGTGATGAACAATGTACACTTCTGAATATGAAGTCTTATCCTTGTTGGATGTGTTCTGATCCAGTGTAATTTCACTATTAGTCCTCTTTCTACTGTTCATATCTGACTCATTTTCATCTACAATAACAAGTGCAAATGATAATTATACAGAATTTTGGCAAATGCAAATATATAGGCCACTGCGGTTCTATGAAAAACCAAAAACATTAAAAACAAAGTCAATACAAATAAGAATTTTGTAGTAAATAAAGTGTATTGGGCAACCTAATTAAGAAGACTTTTTATTCTATTTGGCAAAAACATTATCATCTGTCCTGCTAAGTATTTAACATGTACAGGGTTTCAAATTTATTATTGCTATAAATTTTCTACTTAATTTTATTAGAGACTGCACGGCACTGCGGCCTTAATTACCAATTTACCCTATCATATATAAATTATTTTAATTGTTCTTTGTATTTTAACTATTCTATAATTCTCCAATTGAACTGGCAGGAACCATTGGGATTAATTTTAGAATTGTTAAATATTCATTATATTTTTTTAATATTTTAACTTTTGGAAATATATGTCAGCTTGCTTAGTATCAAATTAAAGACATTTTTTGTTTGACCGTTCTAAATATAAATACTATCCTTCACCTCAAGTGAATCAAACAAAATAACAAAATTTAAATTCAAAGTCCCCTTTTATACACTAAAGCAGTTTTCTTAACCATCCAAATTAATTCTCTTTTTTCTTTCTTTTCTCCCCAGACCTGACCTACATGACTCAGGAATCCTGCATATTTGATGCAATATTTGGCTAAAGTACTCCTAAATAAAATGTGTACGTGTCATGGTTGACACAAAATATTTTCATCAGCTGACTTTAATTTTTGTTTTAGATACACAAAAACCTATTATTTATGAGAAGAAAAAACAATGAATATACATGTATTAGCATTATAAAGATAGAATAGTAGATAGTGGATGTAATATATACATGTAACAAAAAGAAGACAGTTATTTCATTATGTGATTGAAATAATATGTCATAGGTGACTCCCATTTTTGAATGCTTGACTCCCAAAATAAAATCCTGTGAGTCATGATGACTCCCATTTTCCAGATCCAAGGTGTGACCCTGCATGTAGTGGTCTACAAAGATTATTATCCGTCCTGCTTGATATGTTGCAGTCTACCACTATTATCATCTGTTCTTCTTACCATATTACAGTCTACCCATATTATTATCCGTCATGCTTACCACATTAGTCTTCCACTATTATTATCTGTCATTCTGGACAAGTTGCAGTCTATCACTATTATTATCTGTCCTGCTAGACATGTTATTGTCTACCATCAGTTATTTGTAAGCATAATAATCTTGAACAGTTCTTTGCAGTATTGGTCAACTTTTGTTCACCTGTTTTATTTCCTATTTGTTTTTTTATATGTAATAAATAATTATACAAAAATGTTTACAAATCTTTCTGAGTTTAATGACTGAAATCATTTCAAATGATGATGACTCATTCGAGTCAATATTTTGCTAAAACGTGGCTCAAACTGACCCAAAATTTCTAATAATTTTGCAGACATTTTGTTGACTATCCTATGATATAAGGAAATGCAATTTTTAAGAAGGAATGAAATGCTCCAAGAATTATTTGATTTAGTGCAGTAGAAAGTGTTTTATGCTTACTTTAGTCAACCATGTTCAATCAGGACAAAACAAAGGCATATTTTTTTTTTAAATGTGTCAGTTTGACCACTCAAGGGTGGAGAAAACTAAAACCAGTTACTTGTTTTAGAATGTTAGCTACTACACATATCCCGAATAGATGTACCTGGACTGAAATCCAGATTGTTTATCCCTGCATTAAAAGAAGGAAGACCATATTGCATTGATGTTTTGGGAATATCTGGTGTTGCAGGGTGAACAAATCCATCATCCTGTAAGAAAGAAGATAGTTTGTTACGGTTTAATTCAGAATTTGGTGAAACAGCATTCACAACAAACTGAAAGCTTCACTCATTATATCTTAATTCAGAACCAGAAAAAAAAACTGATGTTTCAAAGTGAAACAGTGACTCATTATGTCTTAACATGGGAATTTGGTAAAAATATACTCTTTTAAAATATAAACAACTCATTATCCCAAGAAGTATTATTTATACAGCGTTCACACAACATAGAGCAAAATATTTGTTTTTTTAAATGTGTTGAGAAGGAAATCTAAGTGTAAATTGAACACTTGTTTTGAATTTCTTATCTCGTTTAAATTCGATAATGATTCACATTTAAAATGAAATATCCCTTACTTATATAATGAGCCATTAGAATGATTAAAATAAACATACACATTTTTGCGTTTTATTACTGACACTAAATAAGTTATAAAAAGGTCTGGCATTTTATTGTTTTGATAGTATTGAAAGGGAAAATAATTAAAATTAGATGCATTTGAAAAATATACATTTATGTATGCAAGTACTAGTATTACCTTAGAACTTTTTGATTACCTCTAAAGATCAGTTTGAGGGGATGTATTTTGATTAATTTGATAATATGCTTACATCAAGTTTACGTTTATGAGCTGTTCTTTCCACTTCCTCAGATTCGGACACTTCAGGACTGCTTCCAGTGTTTTGCATGCTAAAAAGAAATGTTAAGAATAATTCCACAAGAGCCTGTTTTTCTATGACTCTTGATGCTCGACTATCAGGGGGGTGATACATGATCTTTCTGAATTAGTCCCTGGGACAAGTTGTTTTCTATGGGTTTTTTTTGCTAATAGATAAATCATCTTAAGTAGAAACAAAATCACAACTTCAGTTCTCGACACCTTTTGGGACTTGGCCATAATTAGATAATTATAATCAGTATAGCCTAAATTAACTCCTTTGATTTTCACTGTTATAGGCAAATGACTTCTAAAAAACATTCCAATATTCAAATTTGGCTTAGTGCAACTTTTACTATTTAGTGACCTTTCCTCAAGATAACAAATATTTGTGCTTGTTTTAATCATGATATTTCTTTTTCTTTATGATTTATGAAATTACCCATCTAATAAGTGTAACCATTAGTATGTTAATATATACAGTAAACCCAACAAATGACACATCATCATTATTCTGTATGATGAAAACAATTTACAAATAAATGTTTAACCTACTGTACTAATTATAATATACATGTACTTACGGATCAAACAGAAATTGATCAGGATCTTCGTTTGTACTTTCAAACATGGTGCAACTGCTAATAATTAACAAATCTAAAACAAAAGAAAATATCTGTATTAATTAATAATTTGTTTATTTATAATTTAAATGAAGATTATGCTGGTGCATAGAAATCCACATTCAGCTTTAATCATGCCATCCACCCCAAGAGTGTGTTTGTGTGTGACTTCAAGAATGCATGTATGTATGTTTACATACTACTATTACTAGTACGTATGTAAAACATATATTGATTTGGATCTGATATCGATATTAAAAATCTCATGCCTTGACTGAGATTTGATCCCAGTACCTACCAGCCATGAGACCAACAGCTTAACCACTGCATTTGTTAGCCTTAGGCTCTAAAGAATAAATCATCAAAACTGCATACACCAGCTTTCATTTCATGGTGTTTAGAAGCTCTGACATCCAAGTTATGAAATACAGCCATTATTAATTATATTTGCTGGAGATCCATGGTAGAGATTTATTTATTTAACAACACTCCCCCCACCCTCCAGCACAAAAGTAGACATTGGCTACTGGATGTCACATTGTGGTTACTTCCAACTTTTTTACTAACATATATACTTTTACCAACATATATACATACAAAAACTTATATATATGCAATATAATATATATTGACTTGAAACAAATTGACAACTTAATGTTGTTTTTTTTAATTTCACATAATTAGTAATACGTTTAATGTACGGAATCATTTAACTAAAATTCTAAGTTATATTGATAGTGTATGATAAACTGCTCCCAGCAACCTAGGTGGGGGTGGGGGGTGATGGAGCATCCCCATCCAAAAATGGGGGATGTGTCCCACTCATCCCAGGATTGACGCCATTATAGACCCCCTCTGCACTTCTGTATATTTGCACCTATGACCACATGTTTAAGTATTACATCAATACAATAAAGAGATATACTGGTAAATTTATTATTTAGGCATTTTAATTTAAATTTTTCGAAGTGAAAAGTGGGGGTAGAGGGCAATAATTATATATCATTATGTCCAAAAAGTGGGGCACTCCCTCCCCTCGATTTACGTCTGTTTATGTCTATTATAGGGCTAATTTGATGTCCTGTTTTTAGACTTACCATGAAAATTTATAATTACAATTGTAACAATGCTCAGTAGTGGATCCAGGTGGTCTGGACCACCACCCCTCCACATTTTTGTATATTTTAATTTTTTTCCATTTTCTGAGTGAAAGGGCTTGAAAATTAACCTTTTTTTCCCCAGGCCTATTCACTCATCACATTTTGACACCCCCACCCCTTCCAGAAATCCACATTTGGATCACCTTTTCTGAAATCCTGTATCCGTGCTTGAATGCTGATATTATTTATTTTTAATATACAATGTTTCACATTCTTATATTTAAAAAAATCATATATTGGCTTATATATAATTTTTTTTTTTTTTTTTTTTTTTAAATGTATTATTATAATGTGACAATGACTTTAAATGAATAAAAATTAAATCAGAGAAAAAAAATCAAAATGCTTTAAAATCCGTATGTGTTATTAAAAAAAAAAACACGTAATAATAATAAAAACAATTTGGTTGTATACCTAAAACACAACGCAAAAAATTATATATTTCTAACATGTATGAAAAAGTTTGCTTGGGCAAAATCATCTCAACTTACTCAAGCAGACGACAAAGGTGTGGTCTGTTTACAGCAATTTTGTTGTTGTTACTCCTACCTCTTTTGGTCAGCGAACCATCTTTATCATAATATTTTTATAGACCAAGCGTCGTCTCAGGATTATAATGTTCTACGTGCCATTTACTCGTTTCCGAGAAAATCATTGTTAAAGATTTGGCCCACTGAAACTTGTTTCATATAACTATCATACATACAATTTGTCGTTTTGACATAAATTGCTTCGATAAATATTCTTAATTTAATATGGCAATGCTCAAAAACAGCCCATACTTTGTAAAATTCAAAAATTTGATTTGGACTTGGAACATTGTGACATATATACAGACAGATTCTTTTTAAGACTATACTGTTTTACAGCATAGACCATTTAAGTATATTGTATTTATAATTAAAACAAAGGCTAAAGTTTTCAGAACACAACAAGTTAACGAGAAATGTTTTATTTAATATCGAAAGGAATAGAAAAACGAGTGATGTTCATGTTTATCCGATGTCAGAAAAACAGTTACATTTTCTAAAAATAAACGTTACTCATACTGGTAGGCCTACTGATTTGAATCAAGTGAAATACAAATTCTGTAAAAATAACCCATCAAACAATAAACAGTTGTAACAATCTTGACTTTCATGGGTTTGGCCTATATTAATAAAGTCAAGTTGGAAAATTAGGTTTCCAATGCTAATTAATTAACATTTAATGGATTCAAGTAACATGGAATTTATGTGAAACAAAAACAATCAAATCTTTGTTTAACAAAAGTTTATACATTGCATATGATTAAACTGACACTAATTCCTATATTCAGCAGAAACATAAATTTGTGATTTTTAATGGATGATATATGATGTGAATTTCATTTAATATATCTATTTGTATTTGTTTAAAGATATCTTATTTAGACAAAAACTACTTAAACTAATCTGCATCTTGTTTTGGCATCAAATCTTTCTTCTTATCTGTTGGGAGACATGGTCGTTTTGCAATTTCGTTCATTGTTGGTAACATGGCATCTGTATATTTGGACTTGCGGGTTTCTTGTCCCCTAATTGTAAATTATTCTGTGTCATATGAAGTCTTGTATTCAACATGAAATGACTTGTCAACAGTTAGAACTTATTTTGCAGCATTTTCATAATTCTTAAATTGTTCTTGTCTCAGTTGTATAACATTTGGGTCTGACGGATAACACCAATCGTAAAAGACTGATTTCACTGTAAACTTCTGATATCCTTAAAGTCTTTTCAATGTGACTATGTATATTATCGACCTCTTTGATTGATGTGGCCTGGTATACAAAACTTTTGTGTGATTCTTTTCAAATCGGGATGTCTGGTTAAATTTTTTTTTATGCAATACTCATAAGAGAATTACGATTTTCAGGTATACAAGAATCTGACTACGGTACCTAATGTTCAACATCAGGATAGTCATGGTAAGTAATTGTACACAGCAATCACATTAACACCACAACCTGTCATACGTTCATACCAAATACTGTTATAGGCTTTTTAAAATTATTTTTGGTGCAATATACGTTCAGTTTAAAAACAAATCTTTTTTATATAAAGTTTGAAATATTAGGGTTTGGACATTTAGGCCTTCAACATACTTTTTATGCAACATATAACACGTATAAAAAGACATTAAAATATGCCTTTTCATGACCATGCTAATTTTGGCATATTGAAATGGTCACGTGACTGATATTGAGGATTATGATTGATCAACGGACATAAAACATTAAAGTACTGATAATTATGT
>JAULBS010094353.1:0-16940 GCA_032355785.1 Symmetromphalus regularis | reverse complement strand
TTACATTATTAAAAATAAAGTATACTTTATTCTATTTCTCCACAGCATTTATTTTGCCGTGGACATTTTCTTAATTGCAGGTGTTGTATAAATGTTCCCTAATCAATTTCTGTTTTTATATACAATGCAGTGTGATTTCAATGACAATCATCAAACCCTTTTATTTATTTTAATTTTTTCAGGAGTTTACAGGGACGTGAGGATTTGGATCACATTGTCAGCAACATTAGAGAACTGATTACAGCTTTTCAAGAGGATTCTGGAACAATTTGTAAGATTTGTACATGTTAGCAATTCAAATATTGAACAAAAAACTAAGTTATAAAAGGATTATGCATTTTTGTTCATTTCTGACAGTCTTGTTTTGGTGTGTTGGATCACAGAACAAAATAATTGTATTAAATTGGCCTCGTGTTTCATTGGTTGCTACTCTGTAACCTATATTTGTAAAGTTGTAGGTTGGTGTTAACAGTTGTCAAAATGACATTTGTGACCGTGCATGAGAAAAACAGGTATATTGGTCACTTCTAACAATTTTAAGGCTTTAAATGAATCAAAATGAAGAGAAATATCAAAACAAAATGCAATGAACACATTTCAAATATCTTTATCTGTTAATGTTTTATAGAGGTTTGAGTAACATTGAAACTGAAAGCATGATTCTTCAGAAATCAGCCCTAAACAAGCAGTTTTCACTATTCTGGGTTGGAATCACTTGGAAAATCACAAATAAACTATTTTAGAGAGTGAATTAGTGCTTAATATGTTTGATGTGTGTAGAAGAAAACCTGCACAACCCGAAATGCATGTAATCTCAAAAACCAAAAATTTGAACTTTTTAGGCCGTCCCGTGAAAATGTGTTTTGCAACATATGTCTGCTTTTCTCATGCATGGTCACATTTGTTGATTATTGGTTCACAGATGGATAGGGTGGCCATCCACAGGAAAAACTTAGGAATTGTTTTCTCCTTGGTGAAAATATTGGACAATTGGAGGAATTTTGCAGACTTATGAAAAAAGCCTTTGACACTTAATTAGTATTACTGGGCTGTTTAAATAATTACCTCTGTTTTTCTTAAGACAACTTGTGTTTTTATGAGGAGACCTCTAGAAATACAGACTATGATACCTTCTTCAGTTCTTGACAAAGATTTAATTTTATCAACATTTGCAGTCTCGTCTGGCTGAAAATTCAAGACATAAGTTACTTAAATGGAATTTTCTTACTTGTAGCATCTAAGCTTAGCCATGTAGGTGTTCAGAATTCCAGAATTAAAATTTAATCTACATCTGTGTATACTAATAATGACATTTAAAAAAAAACCTTTTTTTATTATTGTTTTCAAAACAAAGCGGCGGGCGGCGCATTTACCGGTCTATTTGCAAACTTCCGCCGTCTACTTTTCCCTTTAAAAAAAAATGAGTTCCTTTAAAGTTAAAATTATAGTGCTCCTCCTCCTACTCTCTTCTTTCCAACTCTACTCTCAAATAAAATGAAAAGCCTGATTTTGAATATTTATTGAATTTCAATAACTTTTGTAAGAGCATCATACAATTAACTACAGTTGTGGTTTCATTCCACGATTACATTAATCTGTCGTTATTATAATTTATATTATATTTAATTAAGGCATTTTTTAAATTTCAGTTTCTCCACTTAGAGGGCCACAGAGGGTGCAATCTTTACAAAATACACCAGAACTGGTTCATCCTAAACAAGTTGGTGCTTTATCTGAAAACAGTTCTTCTCATCGTAATTACTAGGAATTAATATAACTTCAAAAAAGTACTCTCTTATAAACAAAAGTGGGAGAAATCAATTGATCAGAATAATCCACAATGCTACTGTAATTTTGGATCATTCTCCATGGTTTTTTAATGTTTTATGACTTGATTTAAAGATCCAATAACCCAAAAACCCAAGACAGAAATAATTTTTTTTTAATATTTTGACCTCTAACATTAGATAAGTAAAGAAATGTTTTTTAATTCCTATGCATATCTATACTGATTAAGAAAAAATGGAAAAATAAACAGCACAATTGATTACAAAATGAATGGATAATAAAAAAAAAAGGAAAATGTCCTGCTTCCAACCAGACCCCAATAACCAACAATCTTTTTTTGTCTGTGCCAGGGCAGTGGTGTGTGAAGTAAGGGGTTTTAAACTACTATTCTGTCTATCCTTCTGACCATTATTTTGAAATTAACGAGAACTATAAAAATGATGCAGTAATTTTATTTTTATTTTGACTGATCAACCAAGGTTTTAGATAAAACAAATCCATAAACCAGTTAATAAAAAAAGATGCAGTCTGTATGTTTGAATATTGGTTACCCACAAAATAATTATTTAAAAAAAAAAAAAAAATATTTTGAAAATAACTTTCTTAACAATTTCACAAAAATCATTGATTTGTGACTATTTTTTACAAATCAATTAAAAAATAATTGTCAGTAGGCTATATATATATTAAAATTCATAGATATCTTTCTCACATGGTGTTCATTATAATATGAAAAGTAGTTACCTACAATTTAGGTTTATGGTTCAGTTTTCTGACTTAAAAAGACAAGATCCAATGTTTTGTTGTATTTCTTGTGTTTATTTCTACATATGTTTGGGCATACTGACTATAGATTAGTGTTTGTATTTGATTAGAATGGCATACGGAAGAGAAATGTCAGACAGACGGGAACAAGAAGAAAGTTGCAATCACCTCACGAAATCACAGACACTGGTAAATATGGAAAAATAAGCGTTACTGTATCAGTTCATAAAATACTTAAAACTTAATTAACTTAGTTATGGCATAGTCGGTCGAAGAATCCTTATTTTTGCAACTGACTTATTAACAGGCATACAGGGGACAATATTTCCAAAACTGAGGTAACTGGAAGTTGGTTCACATGGTTTTTACGTAGGTGGAGGCATATGTGTGAAGTAATATCACAAGTTGTGCACATATTTGCTGCCAATGGACCATCACTGTGACCACTCCATGAAACAAAAATATTTCAACATGCATACTTTATTTTTTGGTTGAGTATTTTACTGGGTTTTGTCATCTAAAGTCATATGCATTCAATGGGAATGGCAAAACTGCTGTGGGTTTTTTTCTTTAGATTAATTGCACTTTAACATGGCCGGTTTTATGAAAACATTTATTTAAGCTAGTTCTAGTTTAAAGGTTTGAAATATTGGTAATACGAAAGAAAAAGGCTTAAAATATTTTATTTTTTGATTTGATTAGAGACAAGCAGTGCAAAATGTGATGAACAACAAACTCTTGATGAAGTACCAGTGACACATAAAGATACCACAAGAAGAACTCAACTGTGGAATGCACTACCTGGTGAAGAACATCAAAGAACTCAGAAAAAAGACCCAAGTAGGATTGAAGTCAGTGATGTGCAGCCTCTTATGGAATTGCCAAAAATACATAGCAGAAACACTGTAAGAACTGAACTCATTGATCCACATTCTTTTGACAAACCCGCAAGAACTCTGAACGAAGACACAAGTAGGAGAACCAGGTCAGGATCCAGACAACAGCTGCAGCAGTCTAGAACATTTAGACAGAAAAGCATATGGTCTACACTTTGCAGTGCTGATAATGAATCATCATCACACGTAGACACAGACAAAAGAGAAAATCATGCCAGTGCTACTGCAGTCACTGATCAGCCTCAAATTTCTGAATGTTCAGTGGCTGCAGCAGAATTATTAGGTTACATTGACAGTGGACTGTGTGCTTCTTTGATAAAAGATGGAGAAACCCTTATTGGTAAGAATGACATGAAACACCAAGCTGACAACAAACTGGAGATCAGTAAAAAAAATTATGAGTTTGATGAAGAGTGTTTAGGGCAGGCCATTTCACCAGAGTCAAATGATGACATTCCAATGCCTCTTTTTCAAAGCCAGGAGATTACTATGCATGGAAAATCACTGAATCGTGAAGATGACATCTTTCAGTTAAAGAATCAGTCTGATAAATCGTGGTCAGGAAGAGTGGGAACTGCAGAAAGTCGTAAGAGTGAAAGTCATTATCTCACACGGAGTCATTCAAACAATTGTGAAACCACTGGAAATCAAGAGAAAATAGTACTTGATTCGAAAAGACAAGAAAAAACGGTACTTGATACTGAGAATGGTTCCCCAGAATTGTCCACTGTAGGCAGTCAGAATGATTTTAAAAGATTTTTAAAACCTAATCTAGTAAGGAAAACCTATGGAAAGAAACATGTTGGTAAGATTTCTCACAAGGACATAATGGTAAAGCACTGGATTGACAGATTGCCACACAAGATACAGGTCGACGACCAAGATGTGGATGCTGTAGAAATTATTCCTCTTTATAGATTGCCACACAGTATTGAAGACAGAGTGTGTAATGATGTTACGAATGTATATGACAGACTGTCAGAATGTACTGAAGATTGTGTTAATATTCCTTGTATAAATTTGGAAGACAACTTTGAAAAAGATGTTTCATTGAACCCAGTTGTATCTGCTGGAACACGAAAGAGAATTTTTAAAAGTAAACAGTCTCTGGTGCAAGAACCTCAGAAACAAACTACTACCTGTTTTACTGAATTTAACTCTGATCCATATGAATTCAAAAGCAGCCAGACACCACAGAAACCAAAAGCCAAAGCAAAACCAAAGAGAAAAAGATGCAAAGCAAAGAAGGTTATTAAAATTCCTTTGCATGTTTCCGAAAAGAAAACGGAAAACAATTTGAGTGTTACATCCAAGCAGACGGTAGTTATTCCAGAATGTTCTACAGCTGTATCCAGAGAACAAGGTAATGTGTCTGGTATATTAGAGAAGGCATCATCCACTGGCACTAATTCTAGAGTACCAGATCTTTCTAATGAGGATGTTAGCCATAATAAGACTATTCTTAAGGAAGATAAAAGGAACAAAAAAGCTAAAAGAGAAAAGGTTACAAAAAAAGTTCATTGGAAGGATGGTGATAAAGAAATGAATCTGCTGATTGATAAAATAAGTCAGGCTGAGGATCATGATATTCTTTTTAGTACCCAAGATGCAATGGACAATATGGCTACAGAAAAACAGGATATCATTTGTCTAGATGTAAAAGAAATAGATTATTATGAAGATGATGATGATGCTTGCTTAATTGTTAGACAAGACCCAGATGTGGTTAAAGAAAATAAAGAGGAGGAAAATTCAGAAGTTGCTTTGCTGTCAGATGTCCATGAAAAAGAAATTCATAGAGTTTCTGATTCAGACTTGACTGGGAATAAGAATATAATAGCTGAAAAAAATGTTAACAGTCACCAGAAGCAAAATTCTGTAAGTTTGGAATCTAAAACAGATGTTAAGCTAGATCTTCAGAAACTGGTAAGCAACTCAGAGACTGAGGTGCAAACACAAAAACGTCTTAATATACCTCAAACCAACAATGATGTTGTATCTAATCCACAGATGGTAAAACTACAAAAACCTGAGGTTTCTCCAGACATCGTCATTACAGAAAATGCACAAATAGGCTTATCACAAACACCTGTTGGTGTTTCTCCAGGAATTGCAGTTGTTGCAGAAACTCCACTGACAGGCAGGGGATTTTCAGTATGCAGACAGTCCAATTTCAGAGCAACGGAAAATTCAGATCATGTTTCACCAACTACAGCAGTAAACTGCAGTTTTATAAAGAAAGGAAGTCTAAACAAAAAGAAAATTTCTTTACTTGAACCTGTGTCAACAAGAGAAATAAGCTCTACCATCAAAGAATCAACCCGTCATCCTACAAGAGGAAACAAAATGGTGGGTCATTCATCTAAATCTGAGAAGACAAAAGAAAACTTAATTGTCAATGATTCAAAAACTGAGCAAAAAGGTACCTATGTGTATATGGTTTTTAACTACATAAAACTATATTATTTAAGATATGTAGAATTTAAATTATTCTTGAATTGTTTTCATATTTGATCCTTACAAAATATAAATTTTCAAATGCACAAATTTTAGTGTTGAGTGAACTTCAGAGCTGGGTGATTATGTAATTATATTGTTTGGTGTAACATTTGTGAAGTTACTCAGTACGTTAAAGAAAATCAAGATATTAAATGCTTTCCACATTTTGAAGAAAAAATAATAGTTCTAATGCATATATTTATTGTTATTTTAAAGTAATTTTAGCATCATTTGGTTAAAGTTTTAAAAAGTTTTTTTCTTTCATTTTTACTTTTGCAAGTAGCCTAAAACTGCAAGTTACCCTAGAAAAGAAGGTAGACCATCATCCTCTCAATCAATGTCATTAAAAATCTAAAATTGGTTGATAGTGAACAAAACAATTCCCTGTCTTTACTAGTAATAAGTACATGCAGTTCCTTTTCAGTCCTTTGCATTATCTATATTTGTTTCGTTATGGTTTTACCATTCTTGTTTGGAATATTTAACAATTGTTATGTGCATGTATATTTACAATATGAGTTCAGGTAATAATTTTGGGTTTTTTTTTAATCTGCAGATAACACTGATAGTAGTTCTGACAGTTCCGGGACAGAAGATATGGACACCACACCTCCGGACATTCAGTTTGAGATCCCTAATCTAGGTACATAAAGATTTTTTAGAATTGTTAATAAGTAGGAAACATGTACATGCATGCAGGGGTTGAACTTCTGTTTACATAGCGATTATTGCCTTGGATTCTTAGAAATCAAGAGGGCACAAAGGCAGTTTTGAGGACACATCAGGGGCACAACGGCAAATGTGAGTTTCCGATGGGACAAGTTCGAATATTTGCCTCCATTAAAAGTGAAATTGAGAGGGCATTGCTGCAAAGGGACAGGGCAACACAGCAAATGCCTCAATGCCATAGTGAAATTAAACCCCTGTACATTTACATCATTACTAGACAGGGAGTCATGGCATTACCCTTAAATCCAGCACATGATTTGAATCATAATGAAATGGCTGCTCAATAGGTTTATATGCTCTTCTCTTTATAAATCAATTACAGAAATTGTTGATTTCACCTGGAAAACTCGGGTAACAGGGCATAATACTTAATGCAGACTATTGTTCTTTTTGCATGTCAGTTAAACAGCTTCAATTTTGTTTAAATGATCTTGTAGATTTGACATATTTTGTAGGTCAAGACTTCAGGAGATATAATCTCAAAACACTTGACTTTTCTGCAAATTCAAAAGTTCTTGCTTGTTGTTAAATAGATTTAATTCTTTTTCAGATATACAACCAGATGATATAAAATTTTGGCTGACACAACAAAGTGAAGACACCATAAGACATGATCCAATGAATGAAGTTATAAATATTTTAGAAAGTGATGAACTTCCCTCCTACAAGTGTTTGCTTAGCACAAGTGATGTAGCAGGCAATCCTCATGTTGAAATGAATACTATTGATGGCCCTGATGTACATTTATCTTTGTCTAGTGTGAATATCATTCCTGAAAGTATGGATCCTAAATCTCCTGTTGTGAGATCAAAAAATCATCCACTACAAGTTGGCATTCTTTCTGCTTCTTCAGCTATAGAAAAACCAAAGGTTATTCAGTCTGGGGCTGACTACCATAAAACAGAAATAAATTCTTCAATGTCTGTAAATCATTTGGCACAACACAGTAGTTTTGATGCATCTCCTGCCAACACTAAAATAACTGGTGTTACTAATCATAGCATAAGCAATCAGCAAAAAACAGAGATGGATTTTAAAAATATGGATACACAAAGCAGCATTTCAGATTCCAGTTCTCGCAAGGATAAAACAGATGATTCTTCTAAGTCTACAAATAACCCAAAAAGAATGGAAATAAGTTCTCCAATGACTTCACATTTTAATGAACATTTAAAAACCAAGAAGCTAAAAAGAAATAAATTAAAGCTAAAAGATAAAACTAGTAAACTCAAGTCTGACATTGATGTTCAGGCTTTATCACGTGATCATGAAGGTTCTGATGAGTATCTTTCTAATACCGGTCATCTTGATTCTAGTAGAAATATGCCTATGGCTACAATCCCAATAATGAGGATAAATGAAAATACTGATACTGTTCAGAACATATCTGATCATGGTGATGGTAGTTCTACTGTTAGTGCATTATCAACAGTTCTGAATACTGGTTTTAATCAAGATCATGCTCCTGCAGAAGTCACTCATGATGATCGTGTTTCTGATGGAAATGTGCCTACAGTTTCTGATTATTCACTTGACATTGTTCCTGCTACAGGTTTATCAGTGACATCAAGTTCTTGCAACTCAAAAATGAAGTTATCTAATTCTATACAGGTTAAGAAAAATGATTCCCCTACAACATCAAAACTTGTGTGTACAAAAGATGAGCTGCATCATGTTTCAGGACAGTCAGTAACCTCAACATTTCAAACTGCAAGTGATCAAAGTGTATCTATCTTAGAACCTGTTTCAGGTTTATGTAACCTTGAGGATAAACACGTTTCCATGAATCCAGAGGTTAGGGAACATTCCGATGATCAGTCAGTGGTTTCAGAATTATATGATCACAATGATGAAATTGTTTGCACCAATTCAGAAGTTGAAGTATGCTCAGGAAACCAAACTGTTTCGTCGGTGTGTAACTTAAAGGATAAGCATATTTTAAGTAATGAAGAGGTTGGTGTCTGCTTACAAAATCAGAAAGTGGTAACTTCACAATGCCTGTCCTCTTCTGGTGATGTTTTTCGTGGTTCAAGCAACAATATTGTGACTAATAATGATGATGCTGTACCTCAGAACTCAAGAGTGGATGGTGATGACCATTCTTTATATAGTGAAGACATAAAGGAATATCCAATATTAGTTAACACCAAAATGGACACAGAAAACATAGAGATTGTAAACATGGAGACTCCTCTTTGTAGAAAGCTGCGGTCATCTTTGGAAAGTTCAAGATCTTCGGGACAAAAGCGGAAAAGGAAACAAAATGATGTGATAAATAATAGTGAGACATCATGTACAATTACTGCAAATGAATCTCAGATGTTTTCTGTCAAAAGTCCTCTAGTTACTAAAGAGGTCAAGAAAATGGTTACGCCAAGTCATTTAATTAATTCTTTAAGTGCTAGATTTAATCAAATAAGTAGTGACCCCATCCCTCTTCTGAAGGGTGACAGCGATGATGAGATCCTTCATGTTAGAAGATCCAAACGACAATGTTTCTCTTTAGATGGAAGTCCAGTAAAAGCTCCAGATGTTTGTAACAGATCAAGAAAACTGAGAAAAAGCAAGAAGAACAATGAAATCAATTTAGATCTAAAGACTGTAAACAAAGATAAACGGTCAAGGAATGAAAATGATGTGTTAATGGTAAGCTCAGAAATACATTCCATATCATGTAGTGATCAAGTGATAAACAGTGAGGTAATTCAAGAAATTCCAGAAAGTAGGTCTGTTACAAGTCTCCAGATTCGTGAGGACACATGTTCACCAAGTGTTGATACCAGCACCCCTTCTGTTTCTTGTGTGTTACACATAGACAAAGAACTGCCTGATGTCAACGTAGTTCCTATGGAGAGCTCCACTCATCTTCAAGATCAGTTAACTCCACCAGTAGATGCAAAGCAAATTGTACATGAGAAAAGTACTGAGCAGTCTAACCAAATTCTGCCAATACCAATTGAAAGATGCAATACAACTGTTAACAGTCATGAACATTCTCCAAAACCTGTTGAAAAGAATACAACTGTCAGTCATTATGAACATTCACCTGAACCTGTTGTCATAGTTAATTCTGATGAAATCCAAGATGATCATACTGTAGAACATCCTGCTACAGATTGTGATGCTTCAGACCATATTAAGAAAACTAATGTTGACCATGAATGTTGTCTCAAAGAGGATACTGCAGGCCATGATGATAAAAGAGCATTGGAAAACCATGAAGACTTTAACAGACAACAATTAAATTATCAGAATTTCTTTTCTAAAGATGTGCTTCAGGTTAATGATGAAGATTCACAACTGTATCCAGGAAGTGTAAACAAGATTAGCATTGCAAAAGAGAGTGATTTAAAACCTTTAAGATGTGACAGCAGTTCAGATTCAGAACAGCCTGCTAAACGATTAAAGGCTAAAAGAAAGGGTAGGAGAACAATAAGGGGGCTTACTTTGAGTAAAAATTCTGCCAACAGTTTGTCAACATCTTCATCCACATCTAGTCTGAAGAAAAGACCACAAACCAATCGAGTGCTTGCAAGTCCAAGTGAAACATGTCCCACGCTGAACTTCAGTCCATGTAGTGGTCGCTCAAGCAGTGGCACTGACAGTGTTATGATAGAACAAGTCACAGAGCTCAATATCACTGTGGCTGATTGTCCAAATCCTGAACCAATGGAAATAAATGATAAACTTCAAGTCATCAATACCATGGGAAGCTTGCAAGATAGACTACAATCATGTAATGACACAAAACAGGAAAATCATCGTTCATCCCATAAAAAGTTAGTCATGTCAGTTCCAAAAATTAAGGACAATGTTGTAATTTCTCCTCAAAATATTTCCAGAAATATTGGAATTCAGAGTCGTGTTGAAAATCTTGCCATTAGTTGTCGATCACTGGCTGAGACCATGCGTCATCAACAGCTGCAATTTATATCACCTAAATTAACAAATCAAACTAATTCACAACTGCGTTCCATTCCAGGTGATGAAAAGTTCAGAAATGTGAAAGATCTAGTGAGTAATGCTGAGAAATGTGAGTGCCCAAATCTGAAAGTTATAGCTTCCTCATCCAAGTGTAATTCACAGAAACTTGTATCTACCGTAGTGAGACCATCAGATTCTCCTGAACATAATTCTGAGCAACTTGTCTCTCCGACTGTGAAAATAATAGATGGATCAGACTGTTCTAAACTTAATAGTGAAAAACTTGCATCTCCAGCTATGGGGGTGGGAGCTTCTTCAGTCTCTGCTAAATGTAGTCCAGACAAATTATTATCTGAAACTATGAAAATATTAGCTTCACCAGACTGTTCGACAAGTAATTCTGAGAAAAATGTATCCCCATATCTGAGTGTAGTACATTCATCTGTTTCTACTAAACGTAATTCTGGAAAACCTGCATCTTTAAATCAGAATATAGTTGTTTCATCTGAATCTGCTAAAAGTAATTCTGAGGAACTTGAGTCTCCAGTGGTGAAAGTGCTAGATTCTTCAGACTCTGAAGAGTTTGTTCTCAAGGATGAGGATAGGATAGATTATGATTCAGATGTTGCTGTTCAAGATCTTCCTCAAGGATCAGGTGAACAGTTTGGTGATGTTCAACTTGGTGATACAGTTATAGTACATGATATGCCGTGTGATGACAATAAGTACATAACTGTATATAGAAATCTGCCACAGACAAGTTCTCCTATTGGAGTTGAAAGCAAACTGGAGTATTTCAAGGAACAGAGTTCAAGTGAAGATGAGGTGAGCTAACACAGAGTTGTTACAGAAATGATTACATTGCAGAGATTGGTTCTACATGTAGCGTTAATTTGCAAACCCTGCAATAAAGAAAATGTCTATGGCAAAATAAATGCTGTGGAGAACTAGTGTCTATGGCAATTTTAGCATACAGTATACTTTTTAAAAATAATTAGATACAAATACACCTTGGAAAAAAATAGTTTTTAATTCGTAGCCAATATTTTAGGGGTTGAATTTGTTAATGTTTTGTGTCGGTAATGCTATTTGATGTAACAAATCTTTGGGCTGAAATAATGTCGATGTTTAGGAGCCAATTTCATGAACTGTCCAGGATGAGTCAAGCTAAGAGCAATAGGTGATTAACTATAAATATTTAAAATTATATTTTTATAAATAGTGCATCAAATTAGATGAAAACCCCAATAGCCAATATTTATTTTTTGTGATGAGAGTGTCTTTTAAACAACCAAGCAGTCAAATTACTATTAGATAAAATATCATTAAATATATTGAGGTTTCTTTTGCAATTTTTGCTTAGTGTCCTTAGTGTTGTTTTTGAAATTTCTTCAACAAATTATCAAGTTTTCATCTTACTAATGATTAATGATTGTTTAATAACCCAACAGCACAAAAAATTGGCTATTGGGGGTCATACATTGGTTAGATGTAAAAAAAAAAAAATGAAAATCAGTGTAAAGAGCTGATTTATATTATTTAATATATACATAGAAATATATATATTAACAGTGAAATACATATCATTATGATAAAAGTTTAAAACCCTATAATAAATAAAACAATGTTAAATATATAACTACATGTATGGTAAACATCTTACTCATAACATCTTTAACAAAAATATGTGTACACGAAGAAGTGATGTTTTTTCTTTCTTTAATTTTAAATGAAATATTTAATGTTATAAAATAACTGCTGTTTGTTTTGGTAGAGTGTAGACATTCCAGTCAGAGCAAAGAGGAAAAATAAGAGATGTGCCGTGATAGAAGACAGTGATGAGGAAGATGATTCAGGTTAGTTTTGTTAAATTATTATATATAACTGATTTGGACGTTTTTATATATTTTCTTGTTTGAGCTGTTAAATTTAAATACAGGATGCACAGGCATGGGAATTGTACACCCATCAGCATACAGTAAAGTTAACAGTATGCACTGAGGTATATTCCATACTCTCCAAAGTTTAGAGTAAAAAACAAATGGTCTTAATATAGGTACAAATGGACCCACTATCGGGGCCTTTCCTTTGCACCCTATCAGGGCCCTGGATTTGGATTTCAGGCTGAATATTCCCCAGCCACTTTTTCCATTTCCCATGCCTGAGTATAAGATTGGTATTTTGGGTGTGTATTTTTTTAACTTAGCAGATAGCATTGTTTTTATAATTTTCAAATGAAAATAGAACCATTTGCAGAATTTAGTTTTTCCTTTGATGACACCACTAGAGGACGTTGAATGATTAATTGTTGGATATCACACATTTTGTAATTTTTACATATAGTCAAGTGTGAGCCATCCTCCAACAGGTTTTGAACCACAGTCTGAACACCTTGAGAGTTTGATGTCCTACCACTGGACTCTCTTATTTAAGTTAACAATATGCCATGTGAGTTTCAGTTATCGTGTGTGCGTGCTATTAGCGATGCATTCAGAGAACATTCTTCTTCACCGTTTTTTTTCAGGGCTAAGCCAGGACAGCAACACCAACCACAGTGCGAACCTGACATCATCGAGTGCCTTCTCTAGTCAGAGTGAAGTCCTTACTACACAGGTAATTCTTAGAGAGACTATTCAGGTATTCTTAACTCTTTGCTTGCTGGTGTCCAGAGTGACCTCCCCTAGTCATAACAAATTTGTTGTTATTGTTTTTTTGTTAATGAAAGTTTATTTAAACATAATTACTAGATTTGTTACTTTTATTTGCTTACAAGTACATTGATCTCCTTAACTATTAATCTATATAACTATAGGTTATGCTGGATTACTGTGAGGTGAACTCTTGCAATTAAGAAAATGTCCACGACAAAATATATGCTGTGGAGAAATAGTGTCCACATGATTTTCCACTGCAGTTTTAGCATAAATTACACTTTATTTTTAATAATAAGAAAAAAAATGAAGTGAGCGGCAAAAAAGTACCGCCAAGAATGAAAAACGTCATGGCATTGCTAATTACCATAGGCAATTTCAGGTGTTGGAAGCTAATGTTCAAACAGTGAGGCCTTATAGCATTTATCTATTAAATCTAAAACTGTACACTGTTAAATATTCACGTACATTTAGAATTCTCTATTAAATCTAAAACTGTACACTGTTAAATATTCACGTACATTTAGAATTATCTATTAAATCTAAAACTACACTGTTAAATATTCACGTACATTTAGAATTCTAAATATCTGTTTGGTTGAGACAGATTTCTGCAATATAATTATATCACTTTTGTACACCTTGTAACTCGGCCCTTTGAATTATTTTCTATTCCTGCCATTATTCCATGACTGGTATGCTATGTTCTGGCGTTTGTTTTGCGGGTGGGGGGGGTTGGGGTAACTTGCATGTAGAAGACCCCTTGCAAGTAATCAAAATGAATAATCTGTGATGGCAGAGGTTTACATTGGTAAACCACATGGTACAAATATTGTGTCTGACACTTAATGGTCTTTGATTAAATTATTTGCAATTCTGGAAATGTCTTTAAAAAATCCCTTAGCCCATCTAGTCACGGTAATTATTTGATAGTACAACAGTAAAAAAAAAACACAAGCCACAGACATAAGTCTTCCATATTTTAGCAGCTCCAAAACAATGGTATTATCTAACTTAGCCAGTTTTCTGATTTTATCTAGATGTTTGGTATCATTTTGTAAGACTGTGAGAATCATTTTGCAGCAAAAAGAACTTCTGGAGACGGATTGTGTCAAACTGAAAGAGAAGATTCGTGCGGCGGAAGCTAAGATCAAGGACATAGCAACAAAGACTCCTGGTTCTATGATGAAACTGAAGAGTACACAGGAGAACGACAAAGCTCAACATAGATGTCAGGCTTTAATAGGTGTGTGTGTTTTATTTATTTTATAGTAGCCCAGCTACTAGATCAATCCCCCTTCCCAAATTGTTTAGAATACATGTAAATATAGGCCAGTAGTGATTCAACAACATTTTTTGGTAAAACTAAATTAATAATAACCCTTTCGGCTGAACTATTTACACTATTTCTTGTTCCAGCTAGTGACCCACAATTGGTGTTAAAAGGCTTATCTATGGGGAAACTCATATAAGATGTTTTTTGACGGGCAATAATATTTTGTTTGTAAATTATTTATTTTTCCAAATTTTCAAAAAAAGTAACTTACAAAATTACTTTATCATTGATCTTTGAAAAACATTCCTCCTGCTTCATAAGGTATATTATATCTGCGTACACAAGTCAGAATGTACATTTACAAATGAAGTATTTGGTAGAATCCCCCAAAATCCAACAACCTTTACCCACTTGGTTTTGTCTGGTCACAAACCTGTCCTTTATAATATGTATTTTTGAAAGTATTTGTTATAATTATTATTAATGTGAATAATCTGTATCACAAGTTAGATTATAAATATTTTAATTAATTCTTACAGACAGTCCTGTGCACAGTTTATCAGTTATCCCAGCTACAGGTACTGATGATGAAAATAACTCGTCCAGCGACGAAAGTGATGACCTTTTCTTCAGCCCTCTCGATCCCACTCCCCCGCCCCCAGCAACAACACCACAACCACACGGGAAACCCTCTGATGTTGTCAGAGAAGTTGTGCACATACTAAATAAAATTCGTTCTCCAGATTTAACCACAAAAGATGAATGTGCTCCACAGAAATATAAACATGGCGATGTGTCCGAAAATTCCGATGTTGTCACAGAAAAGTGTATATTAAATAAAAATAATTCAGACTTAATAAAAGATACTGTATTGAAATCTGAACAAGGGGAAGTAACTTCTGCTGTCACATCAGCATCAAGTCACACAGCCAGTGTTTCAGGATCAGGAAATCAACTGGAGAAAGGAGATGGTGAGAGAACAGAACTTCCAGTGGTTGATTCTGTCAAAACGATTGGAAAGACAAAGCCATGTCCAAGTTGTTGCAGTTTTATTGCCACCGGTCTTGGAAGGAATGAAGTTGTAAGTAATAACATTATTTGTGAATAATACCTATTATTTTCTTATAAGTTAAAATGGCCTTGAATTTAACTAGAATGGAGATCATGAATAGACTGAGATTTTAATGGGAGTTGTAAGTTTAGAAAAGCATTAAATTTGAGAGAAGTGATGGTAGGTTGGGGGTAGCTTGATACAACATTTTATTTGGTGTAGAGATCTTGTAAGGACTTTAATTTCAAGAGTAGAAGGCAGTTTAAAGGCTTTAAAATTAGTAAGAGCATCGAATGTGTGCAGTTAGCTTTGAAAGGCTTCCACTTTAGCAAGCATAGTAATTGTTTATTGTGTAAAGTGAAAATAAAGATTTCATATATTTTTCTAACATTCACAAATTTCAAGATTGTACATACTAGTTATGTGTTATCTTTGCTTGTTAAATGTATATATACTTAGTGGGGAAATACATAAAGGTAATCAGCTGTAAACTTATATTCACAAATAAAAAGTCAAACATAAAAGTATATTTCCAATCTTCAAGTGTATGAATGATATTGTCCCTCATTGACAAATAAAAGTATATTTGAAAAAAACCCACCATAAAGTAACATCTTATTTTTCTGTCATATATATTATAGAGAATAACTTGTTAATCAAAGGTTGGAAGTAACAGTGACCCCTAATAGCCGATGTCTACTTTTAGTGTTGGTGGTGGGATGGGTCATTAAATAATTAGAATGTTTATCGTTATAAGATAATTACGTAGAGAATCAGCTTTATAATAGGATGGTAAACATTTTAATATTTTATTTTTTTCTTCAGGTTTCTGTTAAACGATTAGCAGAAAATAATGATTGCAAATTTTATGGAAAATTCAACAGTAGAGTGACCCATGTCATTGTGAAAACAGGTACATTATACACAGGGAATTATGGGTAACTCGTCACTACTAACATAGAAAGGAGAACGAGTGTCTAATTCAACAGTAAAGTGACCCATGTCATTGTGAAAACAGGTACCTTATACACAGGGAATTATGGGTAACTCGTCACTACTAACATAGATGGGAGAGCAAGTGTTATTCAACAGTAGAGTGACCCATGTCATTGTGAAAACAGGTACCTTATACACAGGGAATTATGGGTAAATCGTCACTACTAACATAGATGGGAGAGTGAGTGTCTAATTCAACAGTAGAGTGACCCATGTCATTGTGAAAACAGGTACCTTATACACAGGGAATTATGGGTAACTCGTGACTACTAACATAGATGGGAGAGCGAGTGTCTAATTCAACAGTAGAGTGACCCATGTCATTGTGAAAACAGGTACCTTATACACAGGGAATTATGGGTAAC
>JAULBS010094342.1:0-13858 GCA_032355785.1 Symmetromphalus regularis | reverse complement strand
TTAAAAAGAAAGGCTGGTTTGTTTAATTGAAAGACAGTTTGTCATTACTAGTTAAAAAGAAAGGCTGGTTTGTTTAACTGAAAGACAGTTTATCATTACTAGTTAAAAAGAAAGGCTGATTTGTTTAAAATATTGTTTATTCGTCGACTATTAGGTGTCAGTCACGGGTCGACGAGTCAAAGTTTTAAGAAAAAACTCCCTATTAAGATAACACATAGGCTACTCTTTCCAGTTAGCAGCAAGAGATAGTTTATATGTGCTTTCACGTGACATTTGTTACACCAGTTGTGGACCAATGGTTGGAAAGAGAAATGTCCTAAATTGGCTCCACTGAAGGGGATCTATCCGAAGACCCATATTACCGTAGGCGGACGCTGTACTTATTTCAATTATTAAGCTGCTTTTCGTTCCTTCTATCTAAGTGTACTGACTAGACATTCATCACATCATTGTGCTGAGTATTGTGAAAACAGATGACGTAGTCTTAATAACAATTCGATAAGCAACTATTACTATTCCAATTTGACAAACAATTTTTAAAAATTAAGGACATGAAGATTCAAAATCTAGAAAAACAGCAATCACAATAACGTAGTCTTACACTACGGTAACTAACCGTTTGATTCATATAATATTATGCATGTATACATACATACATACACATACATACATACATACATACACATACATACATACATACATACATACATACAAATAGCGATTAAATTTGATGTTGCATTTCTGCATTTACGTTCAGGAATGAATGACGTCCACTCGCTAGTAATAGATTAGTTTTTGCGTTTCATGTTAAACCCAAATGAGGACGTTTGGAACGGAAGAGGCTAGATCCCGAACATCTCGAGTTGGTGTCATGACGTCTGTTTATTTATTCTAGGGTTAGGGTTAGAATAAATAAACAGACGCCATGACACCAACTTGAGATGCTCGGGATCTAGCCTAGGGTTAGAATAAATAAACAGACGTCATGACACCAACTTGAGATGCTCGGGATCTAGCCTAGGGTTAGAATAAATAAACAGACGCCATGACCCCAACTTGAGATGCTCGGGATCTAGCCTAGGGTTAGAATAAATAAACAGACGTCATGACACCAACTTGAGATGCTGGGGATCTAGTCTCTTCCCGTTTGGAATCAATGAAATAACTATGACGTATGATGGCTAGCCTATCGCGTGAACTAAAAGTTGTGTAACAGCCGCGCGAACGAACGATTCTTCTAACTAATTTTCTCTTGAAATAACGTCACGACCGCGTTACGTCTGACAGTTTTAAACAAACGAACGTGATATATTACAACTTCCGTCTGAACACATAACGTATGGTGGTTTGAAAGTACATTTCAATGGCGGATCCAGAAAATCCACTTGGGAGAGGCCAATAATATAATGCCTATTCATCGGATTCTTTAAAGCTAAAAAAAATAATAATAATACTTTAAAAAATGTCATTGAAATCGCAAAATTTAGGGGGGGGTGGGCGTGCCTGGCCGGTACTGACCCATTGGGCCTAGATCCGCCACTGCATTTGTCTGCTGATCAAATAACCACTGTGTCTGTAAAAAACAGAAACTAAATATATATGATTCACAGTGTTTACGTGACAATATTATACTTTTCGCATATTGTAAAATTATATATATATTACAAAATTGCGTGTGCAATAACATTACCGTAATGCAACCTGGTACCAATGAACTTGAATCATGTCGGAAACGATTTGTCTATACATTTAATCTCATAATAGCATCGGAAGAAAAAAAAAATATATTTTTTTTTTAAAATAAATAAGATGGAAGTGTATTGAGATTAAATCGGACATGCGATTCCGTACAATATTAGCTGAAATACTTATAAAAAATAAAGATATAGCGATTCAGTACAATATTATAATACAGTGCTATTATATGGAATTCCAGGTCTCCTTGGGGGCATATGTTATACGTTATGGACCCAACCCCACCCCCACCCCAGCAAAAGATACTGCACTGTGTCATATGTGTCTTTTTGTAATAAATTCAATTTTGTTCTTTCTAATTTGTTACTTTTCATAAAAGTTGGAATGGGAATTTATTCCCCATGTCCTGTCAATGATATACAGTGATTTTGAGATATTTAGAAGCAAGATAACACATGAAAAATAAAGGTTATTACAAAACGACACTTTATTACAAAAGACACTGCACGTGTTGTGTGTGAGTATGTGTGCGAGTATGTGTGCGGGCGTGGGTGTAAAGTATTAAAACATTTAAAATTAGCCCGTTGCTAATTAAAATCGTAAAAATTACATTCTTCTAATGATTATATCAATATAACCAATTTAAACACTATTTTAATATACACAAACTCCACACATTATACTGACCAACATACCTAACATTTTAAGCACAGACTGTCTAGCCTGGACCTTCTGCTTAAATCTTAAGTCGACTTCTTTCATTTCATGTTCCCCATATAAATCTGATCCATTTCTGTTCAAACCAGACCACTTAATAGCGAGAGCAATGAGAAAATAAAGAATGGAAATCAAAGTCATTGGAAATACAAAGAAGAGGAACGTTGATGTTTGGAAATAAACTTTTGATTTGAATTCATCTACTGTATTACATTGAGCTGACTCAATTATTGGTTTTGAATTTGCGTACTCATAGACTATTCCGAACTGCAGGGAAATGGGTATGGCACATAAAATAGACACTATCCATATTCCACAGATGACTCTAACAGCTCTCTTCAGATTGGACACAAACGGCATCTTCAGCATGGGATAACAAATGGCGGCATAGCGTTCAACAGTAAAAGCCACTATTGTCAACACTGAGGCATTGGTAGAAGCCTCTGCAGCCAGATAACGGAACCTGCAAAACGCCTCACCGAACACAAAAGGATAAGCAACCCAGAATGAGTAAGTCTCCTGCGGTAATCCAAGGATTAAGAGTAAAAGATCCGAGACAGCCAGATTAAACAGGTAATAATTCGTTCCCGTGTGCATGTACTTCTTCCGGGTAATCACTACGCATGTACTGACATTTCCCACAATTCCAGTGACGAATATGACACAATATATGATTGTTATTGGAATGACGGTAGATAAAGCTTGTCTCTGTGGTCCAATAAGTCTGAGCAAATTAATCGTTGTTTTGTTAAACGGGGAGGAGTCATTGCCCAGAATATAGTCCAACCTGTTGAGAAAACTATCTCCATATACATAATTCAGAGGTATTAACGTTGAGTTCGTATGACCATTATATTCTGGGCTAGACATGACAGAAGACGTTTCATGATATTCTTGTCCAGCCATCACTGAAGAATATTCGTGGAATATACCTACAATAATAATAATAATAATAATAATAATAACAACAACAACAATAATGATGATGATTATGATGATAATGATGATGATGATAATGATAAATTCAAAATCAGGTAGGGCGGAAGAAAGTGAAAGGCTAATAGATCTAGGCTCGAAGAGCCGTTTCAAGTGGGTGCGAGGTTATGATTCAGTAACGGATCCAGAGGGTGTCCAGGGGGATCGTAACCCCCTTTTTCTAGAATTTGTTTTATTTTTTATATATATTTCCCCAGAACTATTCAAATATAAAATTTGAAGCCCCCCTTTCAGAAATCCTGTCTCCGCGCCTGTGCTTGTTTCAGATTTATTGGCGAGCTAGAGCTCCCCTGTTCCGCCGTGCAAGAAAGTAATAACAGACACGAAATAATAAAAAATCTTTATTAGCATTGCATCAAACTTCTGTGTAAAGTAATATTAATAATACGTTAATAGTATCATTTGTTCATTAACTTCAAACATAACACAAATATATTTGGTATAAAATATCAAGACTGTTGAAGTAAAATGCCAATAATTAATACTGACCCAAATAAAAAAAATCATGTTGTGTTTTGTTCATATTTCATTAGCATCAATAACACATGCTGGTTGAAATGCTGTAATTCAAAACAAACCGGATAGGTCTTGGAAACACGAGATGGTACACAGAACTCGAGATGATAACAGGCACGGCTGAACGGGGAGCGGCTCTGATCCCCCCTACCCAATAATTCTGAATCAAAAACATTACTAGAAGTGAATCGAGAGAAAGAAAGAGAGAGCGAGAGAGATGAAGAGGGAGAGAAAGAAAGAGAGAGAAAGAAAGAGAGAGGGACAGACAGAGAGAGGGATATATATATATATAGAGAGAGAGAGAGAGAGAGAGAGAGAGAGAGAGTATTATCACTTGAAACTCATCGCTTCGTGCCTACATTGTTAGACCTCCCAATGTTCACTTGTTTCTGCCGTTTTGTATTTATTTGAATTAAAACTTTAGATCTTTCTTAAATTATCTGAATTGCTATAACTGAATAGTGTTTTCACAAATCTCGCTAAGTCCATAATTAGATTAATGGACATAGCTACACAAACTGCATGTTTGATGTACTGCTACTCAGGCACGACGGACCTGAACTCAATAATTCCTTATCAAGCCTATCTTCGTATCCACATGAAACTCGGCGCTTCGACCCTGGATCTTTTAGCTGCCCCCTCCCCGTACTGTCGTTGTTAGCCTCCCATTGTTCACTTGCATATGCCGTGCCTGCTACTCATTAATACACTCTTATAACATCATTTGTACAACACTGTCAAATACTGTGTCAGATTGTGTCAACTTGGTGTTGAGCATTCGCTGAGAATTGTATGACGTTGCTTATATGAAATTGATGTCACATGAACTATTGAGTCTTGTGAAAACACTCTTCAGTCTGAATGGCAATAACTGTGACGAAGTGATGTTAAAAACTGTTTTGAAGGAGAATCGGGTCTGCTGACATTAAAAACACCAGTCACATGAAAGAGTTTAGTGTATTTGTGTTTCGAATAAGACAAGTCACTGAAGCTCTTCCTAGGTGCACTTCAAGATAGTTATTTTTGAGAACAAGTAAATTAAATAATTATTCCCTGGCATTTCAAACGTTTAAATAATGTCGTGATTGTTCTCTGACAGTATTTCAAATAGTAAATTTGTAGAGTAATTAGAAAATCTGTTAGACCAATAGCTTGTAGTATTAGTCATCCATCACCCACAATCCATTATAACTCCGCATCCACTTTTGAACAATAACAAAAACTAATTTAACATGTCGCACACACTTATACGTCGAACTAACGTTTAGAAAGAATGAACTGCTTTAACAATAAACATATTTAACTATCACATTTGCCGTTGTAAAGATCACAAAGACGTACCTTCCACTCCACATCCACCGTTCCAATAGGCACAGTAGCAAAGAGATAATTGAATGGATGTATGACTTAAAATAATTAATGTACTTGAGATAGTTATTTGACAAAGGGACAGCAATATTCATCATGCAAGATAGTTATCGTACATCCACACCTAAAACATGTTTTTTGTTAATTAAACAGTGTGTGTACCTGGGGCGGGTCCGTTTCCAAATAGGCACAGTCCTAACGTTTAGAGGGGAAAATATGATGCCAGTACCGTTTAGATATTGAATGGGCAAAGACTGAATTGGGGCGCCATTTAGAGGGCGCCATTTGGAGGGCGCCTACAACGTAATAAATTAAAATATGCTCACAAAAAAGGGCGCCACCGATTACTGTGGAAGGGGCAAATGCCCCTCCCCACTTTGCCCTCCGGCTGTGTTGCCCTGGATGTATATATTATATGCAAGACCAGATACCCATGGATGATTTTGAAAGTTAATCTAAAAAGTTCATAATTATTATATTTGGTCTTAAATCATTGTGATGCCATACAAACAGCATGCCATTAATGAAGTCATGCGTCAGTGTAGTTGAAAAGTGTTTCGCCAGGTCACACAAAATGTCAGACGTAAAAGTACTTTACGGTTGACATTTTAGAGTCACGTCTGACATAAACCTTTTTCGATTGCAAATTTACATCCTGGTGCTCGAATAATCAACATGCGGACATTTCAAACATGGCGGCCCTCATAACAATAACGAAGGTTGGTCATTTCATTGATTACTTTCAGAATTTCGTTTTTTTCAGGATTTTGTTATGTCGGACATAATGTCCGCCGTTTAAGCACAGAACGTTGATCATTTGTTAGTTTTCACGGCAATGTCCGACGAGCCAACGTTCTTTCAACTACACTGAGACACCAAAGCCCAATTTCTCCTTGATTCAATTCAAAGTTCAAGCTTTTAAAATACTGAACATCAATTAAAAAAAAATTGGTATGCCGTTGGACTACCGAGGCTCGAACATCAATAAGAAACCGGGTCAGAGTTTTATAAGCAAAGGGGTGAACTTTCATCCATAGAGCATCCACTTTGTGCATTCAACCTTAGCTGGTCACAGACCTTACGGTCACAGCTATTGTCTTTCTATTAAGTCAGTTATTTAGCTAATAAACCTTCATGTAGCCGCTGTGATACAGATTAATGATAAAGAAAAGTTATTAACCAGCCACAGGGGCATAGTCGTTAAATTGTCGGATTCTTGGCTAATACTGTGAACTATTCACTCAAAGTTGAGTCTGCAAACCAGAGTTGGGATGAGTACGGCCAGTTACTCGGAATTTAACTCATATAAAAATAGAAATAACTGAAAATGAAACATGAACAATATACTGTGGTTCATTTTTAATATACCGATATTGGTAGCTATATTGAAATTTTGGCCATTATCTGATATAAGGCGGCCATTTTGAACTTTAAAATTTAGCCTTTCACCCAAAAACCAAACTATAAATGCAGTATACGATATTCAACACTAGAATATTTAAATTCAAAACCAAAAAATAAAGTTCTATGGCAACAGTTTAAATTTGGAATAAATTTGTCATTATTTTGGCCATTTTAAAATTTAATATTCGCGACCATTTTAAAAAAGAAAGTACCCATTTTGGTAAATTATTGTCATTACACATAAAAATGTGTTCTGATAAATGTGATCTATTTCAGTGCACAATATTAATGCGATACACATATTTATCAAGTTGCTAATATTTTGGCAGTTATCTAAAGTAGTTTTTAAAAAAACATTTTTATTCAACTTAGGATGTCAAAATACATGATAACTAAAATTGGATAATATCTACCACGTTAATAAAACAGCCGATCCAGTGGATAAAACACTCACAAAGAACATTTTGAGCACTGTGTTTTTTTTTAATCGGTAGATACCATCGTGTTCTGTGAAAAAAACCCATTAAAATCACTTTTCAGTATAAAGTGAACATGTCCCGCAGAGACATAGGAATATATCATAGGTGCAGAAAGGTCAATTATGTTGTCTGGAGTTCTAGACTTAAACAGACAGCTATTAAGAAAGCGCAGTCACGTTTGTGCTTTGGGATGGAAGCAACTGGTCAAAATTAGGTTAAAACTGAACGTGCGTCAGTGTGTATTCCAAATCCATTCTAAATGTAGAGGCGTCGGAAGCAAATTAATATTAGGGAGGCGAATGTCGACCCGAACGAAGCGGGGGAGAGCTAGGATATTCGTGGGCATGCTGCCTCAGAAAATGTTTGGAATTTAGATGCCTTATTCTGCATTTAAGAGACAACTTTCATACACATTTTTGTAACAAACATACATGTACTTATAAAACTGTGTATTCCACTGATAATTTTATGAAAATGAAATTACATCGTCGAATTAAACTTTTATAAACACGATTATTACTAAATTGCACATGGTGCTTGTTTACCCAAATCCTGTCTCAATCAGGAATTCACACCAAAAAAATTATAGATTTTTTGTCGTCCAAATATTGAGACGGGACTGCCGCCCCAGTTCCGACGCCCCTCAATGTCGTTTTAATATAATTATACGTTATATAATTAGACTGGTCCATGTAATTAATTCAGAATGTCATAGTTACACTAAGCTTTTATCCACTATATACAATTATACTTTATCCATGTGTATCACAACTACTATGATAATATGCAGTTAAAGAGCGGAACCATGTGGTTCACTGGGTGCAATACGCTCCTTTGAAATTATTGTCAAGTACACATTGGTAACATTGACACTGACAATTTATTATAACAACCGAGGGTAGAGAATGTATTCCAGATATTTCGAATAAATCCGAATAAACCCGAATATACCCGAGTATGATTTGTCGGAACAACTCGATTAGTCAAAAGTCGGTAATGTCTATTTATAGAACAGACCCAGTCGATTACAACACACGAACGTCCAACACACGTTGTTGACGATTCGCAACGATTTTAAAACGTCGAAACGTACATCATATGTTCCTTTATTACAGCTATATAAGTTGTCTACAAAAGAACGCATGTTAGTCCAACACTCATACAGCGAAGACAGAACACTGAGTCGAGAATGGTCAATTTCACACAAAGAATCGACAGAGGGACGCATTTAAAGGTAAGTAGAAATTTATAAACTAATTATTATAGATAATGTTACACGTCTGTTTTCACGACCTGGTTCACTTTTAACATAAAATGTTTGTTGTGAGGTTTTATTATATAATTATGTAATATATTGTAGTATACTTTGATTTTTGTCTTACAGGTGTCCGAGCCCAGTTGATTCCGTCTCAGAGTGTATGACTGTCGAACAGAAAATACTTAATTCATCATTTCTCAAAATAGTTATTTTTGAATAGTGTGCATATGTACTATATATAATGTATCTGCGCGTTTCTACTGTGATATAATACTGGTATGTAGTTCTTCATCCAATACAACTGCTTGGCATTATATCAGTGGCGGATCCAGAAAATACAGGGGGGGGGCAATAATATGATGCCGATTCCACGAATTCTTTAACGTTAAAAAATAAATAAATAATAATAAATGATTTTTAAAAAGTTGATTTAAATGACTTTTTGTTACACATTTAATATTAATGGATGTTTCCAAGGCAAAACAAACAGAATATGGCGTTAAGTGTCCCCCGATATTTAAGGGGATATGAGATGCATAAAACACATTAAGTTTGGGCTATTTTCTGTTCCAATCAGTGATCCACAACTGGTTCATCAAAGGTCGTGGTATATGCTGTCCTGTCTGTGTGAACGTGCATTTAAAAGATCCCTTGCTGCTTATCGGAAAGAGTAGCGGGTTTCCTCTAAAGACGCGTCAGAATGACAAAATCAATATGCTCTAGAGGCGCCTAGAACAAACCATTCTTTTCTTTAAAACACATAATTTTTATTTGAGTTGTTTTTACCCTAAAACTGGTTTAATCCCTTAACATGAAAGCTATTTTAAATAAATAAGCATGGCTCCAACATTCTTCTGTGTTCATTCTCGTATAATGGTATTGATTACGAATTCCAAACATGCGCATCTCTACTACATACAGCCTAGCTATTTTATGAATTGCTGTATCCTGTTTTCATATCCTAAGATTATGTTACATTGTTTAATATATAAAAATTGAGGATGGTAACTGAGGGAATGGCATATATCAGTAGCAGATCCAGGGAGGTCCAACGGAGGTCCGGAATCCCCGCACCTTTTCTAGAATATTTTTTTAATATATATTTTCCGAGTGGAAAAACGTGGAAATGAACCATTTTCCATGGTCTTATTCAGCCATTACATTTGGAAATCCTGCATCCGCGCCTGTATATGGCATAGGCGGATGTAGGGGCCCTGCCATAAGTATGGTAAATATGACATCCCTCTTCTGCTACAAATTCTTTTTTTTATCCAATTATAATTTTGGCGTAACTAACTTTGTATCCTCTTCCTAAATGACTGCATAGGCGGAGTGGGGCTGGGGTGGGGTGGAGGGTGAGCATAGAGTTGACACTAGATAATCTTTCTTTAGATTCACCACCATTATTTGTTAATCATTTGTGTTTTCTTGGACACTCGCCTACAGTATGACGCATTCATGTTTACCATTTGGGAATCTGGACTGAAAAACAAACTGAATTAACTTGCAATTCAATGAGTTGTAAATTTGAATAAACGTGTTTTGACATCGAAAGTAAAATTCCACAAAGTGACATTAATTAAACTTGTCTCAAACAAGTAAAAAGCGTAAATTTCTTAATTCAATAAAAAAAAACTATTATATTCTTCACGAAACAGCTTTTCATTTTAATTAAAAAAAACTATTATCATTGAAATTTCCTTTAACGCGGCTATAACTATGGATTAATCGAATGACACGGGTAACTTGTCTACAGTGACTGAACAGAACTTTAATACTCCAAGGCCGCAAGGCAGCGGCATATGGGGAAACATGAATAACAGGAATTAGGCGCGGATATAGGATTTCTCGAAGGGAGGGTCAAATGTGATGGGTGAATAGGACTGAGGAAAAATGGTTAATTTTCATGTCCTTCAACTCGAAAAATATATATTATAAAAATCTAGAAGAGGAGGTGGGTCCGGACCCCCTGGATTAGCTACTATGTTTTACATGACAATATAGGACATGGTTTACAGAAGAATAATAAATAATATAATACATGTCTATAGAAATAATTATAGACAATTTAAATAATTACATAATTTTTTTTTTTGAAATTTAACCATTTAAATCTGTTACTAAATTTGGGATTACTTTGAAATAATCGGTACTCCAAATAAACGTTATTCATGTTCAGAGCATGCGTGCATGCATATGCGTTCAAGGAAAAAAAAAATCAACCAATTGCCAATCTAGGCGAGGGGTCAGGGGCCCGTCCCCTCCACCCCCTCCTATGTTTTGCGATTAAAATAACATTAAAACAAATTATTATTATTATTTTAGCGTTAAAGAATCCGCGGAATCGGTATCATATTATTGCTCCGACCCCACCCTCAAATATATTTTTTTCTGGATCCGCCACTGTCAACTGTGTTTCAAAGGCTGTTCTATTACTCAACAATACGTTACACTGATGAAGTGATGGTTTGTAACTTTATACTAATACAAGACAAACCGGACAGAAGTACAATGGCATCCTGTGTTTTACTGATTGTGTAAACAATACCGATCGGTTTAAGAGGAAATTAACCTCCCACAAGAGTGGCACAAAGACGAATTCGTTACTTGGTTCAGGTCACTGGTGTCATCTATTCCGATTTGATTATTTGTTAAGAGAGGTTTTCGCTGAATAAGCGCTTACAAGATTTATAACGACTCTTGGGGAATAAATTCGAAACTGTCGGAAAGTCATCGAGAATCTTCGTAAATTAGAACGAACACGCTACGTAGCAAAGTGAACGAGATGTTAAAATTATACTGGATCTTCCTATCCATAACAGACCAATTTACAACTGTCTGCTACAGTGACAGCATCAAGTACAGAAACAACACGAACAATGCGAGTGAGAGCAATGGATATATAATTCCATTTTGTAAATATACATTTGTTATAAATACTTAGATTGGTAAAAAAAAAAAAAAAAAAAAAAAAAAAAAAAAAAAAAAAAAAACCTTCATAAATGCATGAACCTCAGTTTTGCACTATTTCGGACTATAACCGAAACTACTTTACGACTTATTGCAACAAAGGAATCCTCCCAATATTCTGTTTTTAAAAATCAGATTATCAGCTACGCCGTTCATACGTTCATAAAGAGGTTTTGCGGTTCATACTTCAATGAACATCAAACATTATCAAGTTCAGTTCTTAAATGAAACATTATCTGTGAGCCTCAGTGGTCCAGTGGTAGAACGTCGGACTCTCAAGCTGAAGACAGTGGTTCAAAACCAGTTGGAAACTGGCTCACAATTGATTACATGTCAAAATAACCAAACGTTTTACATCCAATAGCCGATGATTAATAAATCAAAGTGCTCTACAGGCCCGCACGCGATGGGTGCGCACGCACCTCCCTAATCTGCCGTGGTCCGTAAATGCAAATTTGGATTGTCGCTAATTTACTAGAATAACGTTAAAAACGAAAATAAAACATAGATATCCCTTCGGGCCTTCACAAACGCACCCCCCCCCCGATAGAACATTCTGCGTCCGGGCCTGCTCTAGTAGTATCTTTAAAAAACCCCAAATTAAAACAAATTAATAATAATAAATAGAAAGTAATAAAACTCTTTGATCCATATAGATTACATTAAGAAATATACAGAGAAATTTAACAAAAAATAAAAATAAATTAATAAGGAAGCTGAGCTGTGTGCCCAGGACAGCGTGCTTGAACCTTAACTGGATGTAAGCACGAAAATCAGTACAACCAACCAGCCAATCGTCGTTATGATGTTATGGTAAAATAATTAATCCAGTTTCAAGCAGCATGCAATAGGTCCATTCCATATTGCACGTATTAAACTTAAATTACATGTACTAGTATAACAATTTTGTAGCTGAATGATTGCCAACTAATTAAACTTGATAAAAATGCCAATCCTTTATCTCCTGTGATGTGAGAAATTCTACAACATGTACTAGTATTTTCACATAGAAATAATATTGAATTGCATATGAAAATCTATGGTATGTGAACCTTAGCTCACTTTTAACCGAAAAAATTCAATGTTATCAAAGTGCTTATCTTACAAATTTAGATTAATATTAATCCTACCTTAGTATTCTCCAAAGTATAGTTGTAAACACTGGCTGAACTTCATACTCTTTCTGATACACTCTTTCATGTGTTGCATTCAACATGAGTTGGCGTGTAATAGGCCAATGATATCCAAGGGTTTTGTTGGCCTACACGTATTTAAAGCCTAAGTTCTTTATAACAGCCTTCTCACCAGACTTTTTTTTCTCTCCAGACTTTAGAGTTGAATAACCTCCGAGTAAGATAAACGATGACTTTCGTTTGGCGATTACTAACAAAAAAACATTACACGTTTAGAAAAGAAGAGAGTAATGTAAACATCCTGATAACAACTAAGTATGTGAAGATTAAACGGCCATGAGAGGCGCGGATGCAGGATGTCTGAAAGGGAGGAGGTCCAAATGTTATGGGTAATGGTTAATTTTCACGTCCACTCATAACAAAGGGAGGTCCGGAACCCTGGAATCCTTGGATTCGCCACTGCAATGCTATCATTGAAGTGCTTCTCTTTATTTAATTATGGGGGAGGGGAGGGAAAGACCTCTTAGGGGCGCCATTTGAAGGGCGCCTACAATGTAAAAAAATAAAATATTCTCATAAAAAAGGCGCCGCACATTATTTGGGGGTGGGGCCTAATGCTCCTGCCCAACCTCTACCGCGGCTGTGCCGGCCCTGTAATCCGACCTTAGTATTCCCCTGGACCCACCCCCACTGGATCCGCACCGCAAGCTTATGTATAATGGTACCTGCATATATTTCCTGCAAATAACTGGCACAAACATGTATAAATGAGAATAGATGACTGAAATGCTCACTATTAACACGCACCACGCAATGAAAAGCGATCAGAAGTCAGGTAGATAACTCTTATCAACAGGTACGACCTGTGAAGTGAACACAGGCGCGGTAATCACTGAAAGATGCGTCTGGGTAAATGCTGTGCATTCTTGCGATGCTTTTTAAACACTGTTAATTTAGATGTCAGAAATAAACGTGCAGACAAAACAAAACAGCTCCAAAGGAAAGGAAAGTAAAATCAGTATACATTTTCCCCGCATGTTTATGAACAGATTTAGAGGATCCAGTGCCGTAGGGGTCATACGATAGTGGGGAAGCGACACCACGTCCGACAATGCTTTGAAAGATAAAACACAATAAAACACTCTCTAGATTATCCCCTGATGCTATCACGTTCAGAGACAATACATTGTTTGATTAACGGTTAACGAGTGTCAAATATAACGTTAACAATGTGTATACTGACATCAATACATTGTTTGATTAACGGTTAACGAGTGTCAAATATAACGTTAACAATGTGTATACTGACATCAATACATTGT
>JAULBS010094341.1:0-32281 GCA_032355785.1 Symmetromphalus regularis | reverse complement strand
TAGTAAAGCCCTCGCCAGAGGCTCGGGTTTACAACATTAATTCACTCGGGACAGATATTCCGTAATTCCTCGAAGCTCGATGATTATTTTCTAAATATATTAAAACAATGTTAATGATTATTTTGTAATATATTAAACACAATGTTTTAAGTGACCGTTTTGAAGCAAATTTCTTTTACACTGCTAAATGAAAATCAGGATAAGAAAGAAACAGAAGTTTATTTCAGGAGTCAACTTTAGTTTATTTCAGGAGTCAACTTTAGTTTATTTTAGGAGTCAACTATAGTTTATTTCAGGAGTAAACTACAGTTAACTTCAGGAGTCAACTAAAGTTTATTTCAGGAGTCAACTATAGTTTTTTTCAGGAGACAACAATAGTTTATTTCAGGAGTCATCTAAAGTTTATTTCAGGAGTCAACTATAGTTTTTTTCAGGAGTCAACAATAGTTTATTTCAGGAGTTATCTAAAGTTTATTTCAGGAGTCAACTATAATTTATTTCAGGAGTCAACTATAATATGTCCCATAACGCAAAAGAGAGATGCCATCTTGCTTTTATACAAGCCCATGACCATAAGGGTATGATTATAGTTTCATTGTGACATTATTACAGTCAAGCTATAGATCAACAAATGAGATGTAGCTGTACTGAAATCTAATGTTCCACTTTTAAATGTTGACAATTACTGGGAATGCCACCATTATTGAATCCATGTTAAACAGAATCATTCTGGACAAATCTTACCTTGATCAACATCCCAGGTTTAATATCTGACAACTGCATAAACTGTTCACTAATCACACTCCTGAAAAATATATTAAGGTATGATGTCACCATTGACCATGACCCATCTAAATGTAGCAGCTTAATATAGTCTGTTCACAAAGGGATCTGTTTTCAGTGATTAATATAAACAACAGCAATACAGGTGATCAAGTGAAACATGCAAATTGGCTGTATGTTGATTTATTGACCCAGTCTTTGTATCATTATTGCTATAGTTAGTATAAAACTGGAAACATTGTCCATGAAAAAGTGATGTCACACAGGCTGTAGGTTTAAGGTTGTATAGCTAAAAATATTAGCGGTCAATGTATAAATATTTTGTAGTTGAATGATTGCCAGCTAAATATACTTTTTAAAATGCTATTCCTATGCCTCTTCTGATATTATGAGAAACTGTTCCGACATAGAAATAAATCATGGACAAAAATCGCTTCCTGAAAGTTAGGGGGATTGACCCGGTTGGCTTCTTAGAAGTGGGGGGATGGAGCTGGAGAAGGCATCCCCCCAAATATTTTTCTTTTGACAATCCTTTGCTTTTGAACTACCTTTTCCGGCTAAAACCTTCAAACAATAACTAACCCCCGTCGATATATTTGTGCTAAGACCACATGACTAAGTGTTACATTGATGTCATAAAGAGAAATGCTGGAAAAAGATTATTATTTAGGCATTTTATTTCAGTTATTTGAAGCAAAAAGTGGGGTGGATAATTATATAGGCGTCCCCTCCCCCCAACAATAAAATGGGGGGACAAGTCCCCTATCCCCCCCAGGATTTACACCCATGATTGAAATGTAGACAAAAATGTATGGTGGTATGCAACCTTAAGATAAGCATGCATTAGTTTTAATCTACACATGGCATATTAAAACTTAAACTGATATTTCTTCCAACAATCACAAAGAGGCTAACTACAGTTTCAAATAAATAACAAAGTTCAAAATGTTATTTCTCAAATACAGGTGTGTGTGTGTGCAAAATTGCATCCAAAAATTTTAAAAAATAAGCAGAAAGCAAACAAACCAGTTTAATAAATTATCAAAGGACATAAGTTGAAATACTGACACCCCAAATCACAGGTTACAGTAAGATTTATTTGCACATACAAAATCTAAACAAATAATACTCAACCAAAGAAGAAAGTAAGCATGTAATCAATAGTCATTTATCTCAGAAACCAGACGACATTCATGTCAGAAATTATGGAATTAGATAACCACACACGAGGCTCTATGTGCAATAATATCACAAGTTGTGCACGTGTTAGCTGCCAATGGCCCATTACTGTGACCACCCCATGAAACAAAAATATTTCAACCTACATACTTTCTTTTTTTGTTGAGTATATATCAAAACAAATTTGTGATGGAATGTTAAATCCAATTCATTATTCCCTGTGTATCGCCTGCTTAGCCAAAAAATAACATTACTTTTCAAAAGCATACTCACTCTTTCAGTGAGACCAACACAATACTGTCAATTCTGTTGAAGTTAATCACTCGAACCCTGTAAAAAAACAAATTATTCACGCTGTTAGGTGTCAAATGTTTGGTATTTGTGACCAATAAGCTGCAAAAAAAACCTGTTGCTGTCATGAAAGTTATACTTTTCCAGAGGTCGAATTTTAATTTTTAGAGTGCACAGCAAATGTTGCCTTTTAGTTTAGTAAAACTAAGGGTACCAAGGCAGGTTGGAGGAGCACCAAGGCAAACCGTTCCTTCAAAAGGGGGGGCATGAAGGCAACTGGCTACGGGACAAGGAAGGAAACTTACACAACATGGAATTGTGTGAAGGGCACGGTGTAAAACCACATAGGGCACCACAGCACTTTTCTGTCCGTCGACAACGTCAGATTTTTGGGACACTGCAGCAAATAAGAGGGGCACCCATGGCATTTCTTTCAGGTGCCGTGGTGAAATTCAGCAGCAACATTTGATTTATAATGACTTTCTTATCTGTAGACAGGATAGCACATAAAAGGTTGATTGTTTAACAACTTCAGAGCACTGTTTATTCACTGATTACGACAAACCACAGAAACTGCGTACAACAATCACCAATGCAGTGGATATTGCTGCACTTTTCATCCTCTGCAGCTTTTTTTTTTTTGACGTGGACTTAACTTTTTTAAAGGTCTTTTTCTTTCTTTCTTAGCACACGAGTGGGAAACTTGTGAAAACTAAAATTGCCATGAAAAATGCTGTGGATACTATTTCTCCATAGCATTTATTTTGCTGTGGATATTTTCTAAACTGCAGGGGTTGCTATGATATGTCAAACATACAGTGATTGCGACTCCTGGTCTTCAGAGGAAATCTGCTACTTCCTTTGAGGCTATTTTTTTTGATTAGCAGCTACGAATCTTTTATAATGGCTTTCCAACAGACAGGACAGCACATTATTTAGGCTCTTTTATACCAAATTTGGACAACTAGCTGGAATGACAAATAACCCAAATGGTTCTGCTCAAGGGATAACATTTGATGACCTACTGCACATTAGATGGACATTCTACCTCTTGGTCTACATCCCACTCCCAAAGAACACATTCTTTTAATACCAATCACCACCATAATTGTTAAAGATGACAGAAAATAATCTATCATATAATGAGTACCTCAACCAATCAACTTGTGAGTACCATGTACATTTATCATATTGTTATCAATATCTGATAAGAATGTAAAATGCTATATACCAGGAATAAATGTTCACTTTCACAACCACCGCAATTAAGAAAATGTCCCTGGCAAATTAAATGCTGTGGAGTAATACTTGACACAGCATTTTCCATAACAATTTTAACGTACAATATACTTTATTTTTAATAATAAGAAAAATACACTTTGAAAAAAAAAATTTAGTCTGTGACAAAAAAACGTCTCCACGACTTTGCCGATTGCAGGGGGAAATTTCAAGAGTGGAAATGATCAACTTGTAAGTACCATGTAAATTTATTCATCATGTTATCAATATCTGGTAAGAAAATAAAATGCCATATATGAGAAATAAAAGTTTACTTTCAAACTGTTTTTATTTGATTCTTAAAACATTATATGAATGATAAAACAAAACCAACCGATGTTTTGATCCTGGCTTAAAATGATCTCCCATTAAGTCCACATTAGCATCACTCAGATGATTAATCTGTAATCACAAAACATATACAAAATCAGGCTTTCAGAATTAACATGAAAAAATTAACCCCACCTGTTATTGTGTATGTGGTAAAAATATAAGTTTTATTCAGTGGGTCATAGGATCATGTTGATGTTTCAAATTTATTTTAGTAACAATGTAGAAAGCATAAAAGGAAAGTTTGTTTTATTTAATGACACCTCTAGAGCACATTGATTTTTATCTTATCATCGGCTATTGGACGTCAATCATATTGTCATTCTGACATATTTTTAACAAGAAACCCACTGCTGCCACATAGGCTACGCTTTCTGATAAGTGGCAAGGGATCTTTTATATGCACTGTCCAACAGACAGGACAGGCTGTATGTTAAGTGTAAGTGATAAAAATACAAGTTTTATTCTGGATCATGTTAATGTTTCAAATTTATTTTAGTAAGAATGTAGAATGGAAGTGACTGCTACAAAAATCAGACTAGTCATTAGGCCAGTGGGTTAGTGTTTGTCACCAGCATGACATGATAAACCAGTACCCTTGGGCATAAGGCTCGCAGATTTGTCCAACACTTTAAATTTGACCATTTTAAATAAAATCAGTACATTTCAAATCAATTTACATCCAGAAAGGTGCAAACACGCTCTCCATGGGTACACACCTGACACTAGTTCAGAGAATCTACCCAAGGCGAGAAGGGAAGGGGAAGAGTTGCCGGTGAGCTATGGTGAAATATTGTTAAAGTTAATTCAAGTTGGATATGTGAAATATTTATTTTAAAGAAAATTTTGGTGCATCAGTCAAATAGGTATGAGGTAACTTAGATGCAAATTTTGAATGTTAACCAATGTAAAAAAATATATAACATTTCGGACTATTTAAATAGAACAATATTTCTGAAGGAATTATCCAAAATTTAAGTCCAATAACGTGAGCCATAACTTGCCATAAAACATGTTAAAGTGACTTTGATTTAAATATTAAGGTTAATAATTCAATATAGGTTATGGATTTAACAAAAATATTTTAAAACAAAAATGTCTAAGACTCACATTCGCAAAACCTTTATTGTTGTGTGGAAGTTCGAAATACAGTCCTTTCTTTCTCACTCTGTAGGAAATATCTGCATCGTCGACAACATCACCAACAGACAGGCCTGAAAACGGGTTCTTGATAGGAACACCACTATATTCAACAATAGCAGGCAGTGCAGAGAGGCTGATAGCTTTAGATGTTGGATTGATGTACAGAATGCACACAGCGATCTGAATTAAAACAATTTTTTTTTTTAATCAAATAGAACGTTAGAAAAGAACAGACATAATTACCCTGACACTGCTATTTGATCTTCGACAATAAAACTTTAAAAAAAGAAAAGAAAAAGGAAAAGAACTGACATATTAAAACATAACAAATTAAGTGATTTTAGTTCGAAGATACCATCTGTTTCATGCAAAATGTATTCTGAGTTCACAACCAAGATCAAATGGACATTGTTCAAAGTGAGAAATTCTTAATATGTAATTAAGTTGTCACTTACTTCTAGGAACTATAAATATTTTTTTTAGCAAGTGTATATCTTATGAAGTGTAGGTAACTGTGTATTTTGATTAGTAACCTGGACCAAGCTTACACTCAAAGATGGAGACAAAGAGCAGGGTTTTAGATTGCATTAATTTGGGCACGTTGTGGTTATTTGTGAGTAACCCAAACTGAAATAAAAAGAAGCTACAACCAATTAGAAAACAGTTTTGTGGCGGTGTTATTTATAAGAAGCCTTTCAATATCTGGTTTATGAGTGGAGAGTTCAGAATTCTCTAGTGAGATGTATACCAATCCACAATGGCTAATAACTTATGTTAACTGGTTTCATTTTAAAGTGCCACAAAGTAATTCGTTTAGTGATTGTTTGGAACTAATACATGGAAACCAGTTAAGTTTAAGATCAGTAATGTCCGTAATTGTTTGACTAAAGCTGTACTCTAATCTATGTTTCTATTATAATTAAGTATACTACTTAACATATGTTAAGGGTGTGTTTTGTTTGTTTCTTTTTTTGTTTTTTTTATAAGTTTATTTATTTTTTATAATAATAATTTGGGCGGCTGTATTTTGGGCACAACGTATATCGTCACAGAACTGATGCAATCTAAAGCTCTGACTATACACAAAAACTGTGAGTTCTCTCACCTTATCTTTCCTCTGGTATGTCTTCACTTCCTGTGGTAGATGAGTTTTATGTATTGTTCCTGTATAGGAGAGAAAGCTCACCAGCAAGCCATCTTCTCTAACCTGTTGAAGATATGTCAAATTAATTAAATGGACAGATGAATAAATTAATTCAGCTTTATGCATATATATTTATTGTGTAAAGTGATAACATCAGAAACTGTTTAAGCATGCTCACCGTGGGTTCCCCCAATGTGGAGGTTTTTTGGCTTGTTATGCATGATTTGGAGTAACATTTAGTAAGAAGCCTGGATAAAAAGAATTAACGACGTCCCCTAAAATTGCCGTGCTTTTTTTTATTTTCCACAGGACTTTTTTCCGCAGACTAATTTTTTTTCAAGATTTAATTTTTTTTTTAAATTAATAATAAAGTATACTTTATGCTAAAAATTGCTGTGGACACTATTTCTCCACACCATTTATTTTGCCGTGGACATTTTCTTAATTACTGGGGTTGTAACTGATCAGTCAGAAATTTAAATAATTTAGAGTATTTCAGTCAAATGACCAAACAATAAAGAAGAAAACAGCATGAGATTATTTATTAATAAAGAAGAAAAAATTAAAATAAATTTGACATAACATTTTGAAGGAAAGTCTAAATAACTTAAAGCCAACCTAAGTCATTGGGCCGTGCACAGCAATAATATAATAAACAAACCTCTTTGACGTTGGCTGTGACCTTCATTCCTGGAACCAGATTACTCATCACAAGTCCAGAAGAACTTTCAATCTGTACAAAGTAATATAGTAACATTTAGTGAATCTATCCAAATTAAAAGTAACATAAATTTGATAAAAATCGTAACTCGTTTAAAATCCTTTATATATTGCATTTCCTTCCTCCTTTTTGTTTGGATCAACAGTTATTTTTATGGTTTTACTCTCGGACCGGATTGAGAAGCCATTAGTACATGAGCCTTACTGGTGAGTTACCTTTCCTTCCTTTATTCTGATTGGATCAAGAGTTATTTTTATGGTTTTACTCTCGGGCCGGATTGAGAAGCCATTAGTACATGAGCCTTACTGGTGAGTTACCTTTCCTTCCTTTATTCTGATTGGATCAACAGTTACTTGTACTGTTCTACTCTCATTCGACTTGATGGCTTCTGGCACCAGAATTCTACACCACACACTCTGACCAACAGACAGCTGGTTTCCTGAAGAAGAAAAAAATATCCTTTATTAACTAAAACAGATAGAAAGTACATGGTTTAAAAAGTTTTTTATCTAGATTATCACGGTACATGCACTATTACAGCCCAGTCAATTATTAAAATTACACTTTACGTATAATTTTTTGTTTGCTATATCCATTTTGGCATATTTAATGTGGTTCTGATCTTCTTGCAATTTAAAAATGGTCTGAAAATAGTACATTTCAAAACAAGGGTCAGTATATTCAAGTAGACATCTAAGGAATTATTAAAAAGATTCTTACAAGATGGCTGCATAAAACAAGCTGATTTCAGACAAAATATTATATTCTTAGAAAACATAAAATTAAAAGAAAAAATAATGATTAGATTTTTTAAAACTTAATAAGATCATATGTTTTTGCATTTACATACTTAGAAAACCTAAATTAATGATTTCCAAACAAAATAAAGCAGGTTATTCTATATACCTTATTTTTTCAAATATCTTATGCTTTTGTGTATAAATAAAATATCTATTCTACATTACCATCTGTTAAGACTTGAGTAAATTTTTGGGCCTCTATGTTGCTTAGAAATGTACAGCTTCCCTTTACGCCAAGATCTACCATATACCCATAGTCTTCACAACTTGAAATGCAGCCACACACAACCTATGGAAACAATGAGTACTGCATCCAAACAATAACAATTAACTACCATATTTATCCGGATATAAGGTGACACTGCCTATAAGATGGGGAGTGTTTTGGGGGAGATTTTTGCTTCCACTCATTTGTAAGACGGGGTGAAATTTTAGTGAATTCCTTTGAGCATGTTGCCACCAATGTTCACTGAAATTCGTCCCAGAAGAGATCAAACAGCTAAAAAAAAAAATTATTGTGTATTGGCTTATCAAATTATTCAAAGGAATTTGCCATGTGCTCTAAAAGAAATGTTATAATTAACTTCCATGCACAGACAGCCACAGTACCGAGTGCTATTGAACAGAAAATTATGCACATATCTTTGTTTCAAGCAATACTTTTATAATTTGTGTCAGGTATTTATTCATACTTTTAGTGGCCCAGCATTTGGAAAGTGCTGAGTAATTAAGTTCCAGTAGACAACTCTCGACAATGAATATTGTAAACAGAGATTGTTGAAAACAATATTTTGACTTTTGATCATGCTTATAAGACATGTTAGGTTTTTAAGCCTGGTTCTGGAGGGGAAAAAGACTGTCTTATAGACAAATAAACATGGCATATACTTTATACATTATACCTGAAAACTTCTGAACATACTTGAGTAACATTAAGTTTAAATTCTTCGTTAGAAGTCAGTTTCTACAAAACATAGATTTATTAGATTTATGATTGCTTTGGTTAAATGACCAGTTACTCAAGTTTACTGTCTGACACTAAGTTATGATGTACAGTAAAAAGAGCAGAATATAGTTAACAGAGGCCATCAATAGAATACATCATGTTATTTTAAGGTACTTTTGAGTCCAACCCATTCCCTTAAAATTGTTATTTGTAACATCTTGTCAAGACTTGTTATGTCACTCCCATGTACTAAGCATCACATAATTATGCTATGAATGAACAGACCCCTTATGCTAAATTAAGAGTACTACTATTTTATATAATATTTACATTATCTGGTGAAAATGTTTCAGATTAGTAGTTACTTACAATTTCTTTTTGTAGATTTTTGCTTGTAATGCCATGGTTCACCTGTTTTGGATTGATGGAGAGAGTTATCTCTTTTTTACCTGTCTTCACAATGTTTGTAACCTGACAAGGCAGTACCATTCCCGGCTGAAATAAATCCTTCAAACCACTGACATTCTGAAAATGAAGTAAACAATTCAAACAGGGTGTTTCATAAAAAAAAAAAATCTTTTAATTTTTCTATTAGATTTGATGTATTTCACCTAACTCTTATATTTTCAGGTTATGTTCTGGACATGTGAGAGTTTCTTTTCTGAAAGTTTCATCATCCTAGCTTAACCATGACACTCTCAGTCAAACAGCAAACAATAATTGTGAAATGGTACCTAGTGATTAAATCATACGTACAGACTGAGAGTGAATATAATTTTAGTGACAAACTGTAAAACTTGACATGTATAAGCAACAAGAAAATTAAATAATTGTTTGTACAATTTACCAGCCCTGAATGACTTACTTGAGAAATAGCTGACAAATTACTGGCAAGAGCTAGAGACTCCAACAACTCCTTGTAGGCATCTGAAATGGCTGTGATCGGCACTATACCATGAAGTCCACCTGGTAAGCTCACTTTTACACTGTATTCACTCACTTTCTGCACACATGCAAGAAGTACCATACCTGCATTTATCTCCTGTAAGTCACAAACAAAACTTCACGTACAAAAAGAAATTACTTATACATGTTATGACTAATGTTTTTTCATTAAGTACTGTAAATGTTTTTTAATGAGCAACGAATAAATGTTAAATACAATACAAACATGTTGGGATTATTTAGTCGATATAAATGTGTGCTCTAATGAAATGTTACAACACAAATATATTGGTTTTAACAGATTTAAAAAATACATTCCTTACAATATCTATTTTAAAACATTGGAAAATGTGGCTGGGGAGTATTCAGTCGGAAATCCAAATTCAAGGATACCTAGGCCCCAATAGGGTGCAGGGGCAATGTCCTGACAACAGGTCCAGGAGTGTGAAGTCCACCTTCCAAAAATGAATTTTGTAGGCCAATTTGTTTGTTCAGTGCACAGAAATTGAGAAAAACTCTTTCCATTTGTACCTACATTCATACAATTCTTTTTACTCAAAACCTTGGGGTGTACTGGATATATTTTATGGCGGATATATATGCTCATGAGCATACAATTCCTCTTGCCTGTTTTCTGTAAAAAATCATGCCTTGTTGTGTCACTGTATTTATTAGTTATAAATGACTGTACCTGTAACTGAAGGAAGCCGATTTGACCATCGCCAGCTTTCAACACAACATTTCCAGTTTTCTGTTTCTTTGTGCTAGTTAGTACTGGTTCAGCTGGACATTTCTGTCTTTTCAACTGTCCTTTCTGCAGACCTTTCACATTTTTCTCTCTATCAACCTAAAAAAATATATTTGTTTATCACATACAGTGTATATATTTTTGTTTTGTGAGCACCAGTTGTCAAGATACTATTCTGTGTGTGTGTGTACTTCATTTTAAAATACAGTAAATACCTGGTCTTCTTAACACACTATCTGTCACACCCAATATAGTGGTTTTCTTGGCTATCACAAGTACATGAGTTATAGTTAGTTTGTTCAGTAAGAAAGTGTTAACATTATTACATTATTTTGTTACTCCCCATTTCCATCATCTTTACTGACATATTATCACCACTGATGCACCTTTAATTTACCGTATATTCCCTATTTAATACCCCCACCAGACATTTTGCAAAATAAAAATGATTTACTACAGCATAAATCACACACACTAGTAATCTGTACTGCACAAAATATTTAAATGTAAAAACACGATTTCAAACTATCATGAACTCAATAAACTCCAAGTATGCAAAACCTAATGTCACTGGTGGCATTACATAGGGAATATACAGTACTATGGTATAGCACTTGCAGTGCCCTCAAAAGTACCTGGTCACCGGCAGTAAATCGCTGCCTGTAATAGCTTTTGCTGATGCCTTCTTTTCATTTTTGGTAAAAAAAGAATATTGTTTTATGCATGCCAAGATTGCCGGCCACCATCAATGTTGTACCCTGCAATTTCTCAAACTACCGAGGGCCATGCACTTGACTTTACTAAAAGGTTACCCTCGGTGGTGAAATTTGGTACAGGTCTGCACAAATTGCACAAACGACTGTTTCGTTCGTGCATTGGTTATGCAAATTTATTTAACATAACCAATTTACCGTTCATGTAAAATTGGCTAAATAAAGTTGTTTATCCTTTTTAAAAAAAAACTGTTTATGCAAATGAAAATAGGTTATGCCAATTTTTTTGGCATAACCTATTTTCCGGTTATGCAGATTTTGAATTTGTGCAGGCCTGTGGTATTCCCACATCTAACATGTTAACTGAACCTTAAACAAATCTTTTTCTTCATTCTTGTCACTTTGTATTTGTGTGTTGTGACTGTACAATCCTCCACGGGGGAAGTTCACCGATTCTGAAGTCATATCTGTCGATTTGTTCAACTTGATTAAAAGCTGAAATGAATTCTGAAGAAAAATGTACATGGATTAAGATAATGGATCATGAAAATAGAATGACGTGAAATTGTCTAAGGATGAACTGGTTAATGTAAATGTACAAGACAGTATAACTTGAGTACTAACCAGTACAGTATAGGACAAACTGTTAGAGAATGAAACACAAGGTGTATGAAGTTTGCAAAAAAATATATAAATTTAAACTTTCATTTAAAAAACATGTTAATAATGATATATGTCAGTATATAACCATTTTATTCCCTCTGAAATGTATACACCTAATATTAATATCAAATTGGGAGTTTATTTCATACTTTTTTTTGCTGATTTATCATACAATTCTTCCACATATAATTCATGCACATTATAAAATAATGCTAATTGTTAAACTTCTTGGAGAAAATTAACATCTCAATAAGTTGTCTTTAGTCAGTAGATAAATCATCTTTACTTGGTGGATGATATGTATTTAACCATGGGCATGTCATCCAGCTCCTGTTTTAATCAAACTTTCTAAACATTTCCATTTGAAATTAAAACAAATAAATAAAATGGGGACAAACTGACATAAGGTTTGAAATGAATTGACTGGGGTCAAACTGACACAAAGTAGGGTCAAACTGAATGAGGGGGGGGGTGCAAAACATCTGCCACCCTTCAGGGAGATCTAGTGGGTTTCACAACCATTATTTTTCAGGAATCAGAAAATTAAATACGAAGCTTTTGGTACTTTAGGGTATACAAAAGATTTAGGGTACGACGATTCAAAGAGTATCGTGTACAAAACGTCCAGGGATTGTGTATTCCAGACCTGTCTACCCATATAAAACCCTTTCAGGAATCTAAGGCCCATAAACATGATTACTCAGGAAATCTAAGGGTCCTATCACGAATGTGTCACAGTGACTCACACATGACAACCGAATTGTTCTAATCTTTGAATCTAGTCTCGGCACTTAAAAAATTTACAAATAATCTAGGTGACTCGGCTAGCCAGCGGAAAGTTGATTGTATGGCCGGAATGCCAAGGTTTGTGATGTCTGTCCAGAAATATTACAGACAAACTGGAAAGGTATTCTTATTAAAGTTAGTTTATAATATTTAGCCTGTTAATTCAAAGAATGCCTGATGTTTCGCCCCCATAACACTTCGCCCAACGTTTTATCCATTCGCCACCAAACCTGTTCACCCCCAGCTGATTGGTTTTAATGAACATCAAGTTCATCACATTTTACAAACACTAAGAGTTTTTCCCATGATATCCCAAATATTGAATATCTGAGCATCCTTGTGTGGAACAATATCGAATGTTGACGAACCAATTCCATGAACATTTTGCAGTTAGTATTGGAAACTGCACTCTTTGGTATGTTCACTCGATTGCTTCTGATTCAATTTCTTTGGGAAACCCCATTCCATGACGCAAATTTTGTATATATGCATTCGCACTGATCACTACATGGAGCGATTCAATTTGCTGTTTACGCCAATCGCATATATGGAATCAAGCCCATGTATTCACGTTTTCCATTTTTTATCGTATTCGCCTGCCACGTATATGGAATCTTAGCTTTACAAAGTTGTATTTATTGTTTGAATAGATGTATTTATAGAAATTATTTTTATGTATTTGCATTTGATTGAAAATGAAATAAATACATATTGATGTATCTATGGAACTATATTTTACGTCGTGACATCAGTACTTTGATTAAATTAATTAAACTATTCTTTTTTTTAAAATATAATTATCATGAAACGTTTTGGCGGTGTCAATTTCATATTTAAGGTTGTTTAGTCTATTCGGTACAATGATTACGGATTCTAGGTGTTATTATTTATAGCATTTCTGACTGAAGCAGATGCATGATCTAGAAAGTACTAAAAATATGCATTTTAAACTCATTCGCAACAAAAACAACTGTCAGACAAAATATCCGCTAATATTAAATTGGTGAATGTCAAAGCTCCTGCATTCATTCTAGATTAACGACAACAAAATTACAAATGATACATACACAGGACGAAAATGGCAACTTTGTCTGGTGCGAACTGACTTGGGGACGAACTGGCGTGGCAGCGAAACGTCTGGTACCCAATTCAACAGTCACAGAGTGACAGACTCACAGACAATGAACAGACTGAGATTTAACAGAAACAGAATAATTTGTTAAATGTAAACTACAATTTTTTGACAAATTCAGTCCTTACCCTTTGCCAATTGAAATATAACTATTTGCAGGTGTATTTCGGCTTCCTTATAAAACGTGCACAGAAATCAAATTACAGTTCTCAGCATTGTAAAAATGTATACAAACACACGTGCACTACCGCCGCCATTTTACTTCTTCTTGTTTAAGTTCCTTCATCGATTTAACCTCCAGCTGTAGCATCTACATTTTCTTTCGCGTGGTGGTCGGCGATGAAGAATAAATTGACATTTAGGTATAAACAAATCAATTTTGTGTATTAGGGCACCAACTTTCCTTTAAAAATGTGTTGAATTATAATATTTCTCTATTTTAATAATTTTATTTGCCTTTTTTTACTATTGAATATGGATCTAGAATCATAAGAATGGCTGTCATATCAATCACCGCACGAGTTGGAGGAATCAGTCATGGGTAAAGAAAAACAAGCATGACATTTCGTAGCAGGACTGATCTATTAATGATATATGTTCTGAAAAGTCTAGGAGATAAAAGGATTTCTCTGTGTTCGTTAAATGAATGGTTAGACAGAGATGTTGTATTTTTGTGCATAGAATGCTTCTCCAGTTGAAATTTGAGCTGCATATTATCAAAAAAGGTATAGTCTGCATAGTCTGTCTTTTCTGTCAATGTCCCTGTATCGTCTTGTGTCTAATTACAGTCTTCCACTATTTCTTGTTTCGTGAGTGCTTGTCTAAAATATAAATAATGAAAAGAATGCACTGTGTAACCTAAGTTGTATATGTTGCTTTAAATTGTGCATATTGTGTGACAGGGACATTTACTTTAATGCCCGAAACATATTGATTGATATGAGACATTTTGACATACATAGAAAAGGAATAAAGTTATTTCCAGTTTAGTTGATAATATTTTTATGGTCAAAATAATTGTTACCCTACGTGAGGAGCATTAACTTCCGGAAAATTAGTTGGTGCTCTGAATTATTAGTGGAGGAATTTATACTAACCAATCAACCATGGCGAGCTTTCGGTGGAAGAAAAGTGCGGAAGTTTTAGAAAAAGAGATAGAGCAGGATAAGAAACTAATTGATGCAGTAAATCAGGGTGACACTGAGACAGTGGAATCACTTTTGAAAGAGGGTGTTTCACCAGATGCAACAGAATATAACAGGACGCTATTCTACGCGTCGAAAAACTACCTAACCCCTCTTCAGTTGGGTGTAAAACACGGATTTACAGATATTGTCAGATTGTTAATTGAATATGAAGGTATTCTAGTCGCATATACCGTCAATAATAGGGGTATCAAGGGTCATAAATTATCTCAGATACATAATCTTAATTTTTTCCCAGTGCTGTCATGTTGCATTTTTGGTTTCTATTTCTGTAGATTCCTTTTACTTTTATGTCATGATTATCTGTCATTATATGATAAGAACTGTATTTTCCAAATGATGTAATAAATGCAATACTAAAACCTGTATATGGATTATTGCTCTTTTGTGTTTGATTAAAAAACAAAACTGTTGATATGAATGTCAAATTGGTGTAGAACATTTGACTGGTCCAGCACCAAGCTTGAAATAGTTTTTTTTTAAGGGTTAGGATCAGTGATTCAGTTTAGTGTTTCTTTTAGGCTTATGTTTAGAAATAATTACCAACAAAGTTTATAAAATTGTTCTACATAAGCCCCATCCAAAATTCCCTCTTTAGATCAATGGATATGCTGGAATGATCAGAAGTCTTTTCATTGAACTGAAATTAATTTTTTATTTATTTTCCTCATGATGCTCATCATATCAAATTTCCTCATTACTAGTTAATGGAAAATGGCTACTGTGCATGCCCAGTTCAGTTATTAATAAATTTGCATCAATGTTTAAATTGTTCAGTTTAGAAATCCAATCACTAAAAAAGTTGTTTCTTACCTGTATTTTGCACGAGGACCACTTTAATGCACTATTTCCAAATTTCATACTATTGTAGTGACTATCACAAATGGCTTTTAGAAAAGCGTTCCAACCTCCAAAAATATTCACAGTGTTGTGATTACAGACCAAAAACAGTCCCGATCTAAAAAGTAGACAATTTCAATTGCTTTTAAATAGCAAATCAGATTTTAAAAACTGCCCTGATATTATATTTAATCTTAAGAATGCAAAAGAGAAAAAATATTTGTGTTGTTCTTTTCAGTATTTATTTTACATCTATTTGATTGAGACTTGTACTACCAACAAATATGGGGCGATATCATCAGTCACAACTATTGCTTATTTACAGAGTACCTAATAGGACACATTTTGGAATAGGACTGAATTTTGTACTTTAGGTTATATCATATTTCTTCTTTAGAATTTTTGTTTGTTTTATAAAAAAACATCCATGTTTTTTTAAATTTTAATATTGTTTTTGTTCTTTTCCATATTAAAGGAGATGTCAATGCTAAAGATCGTTTTGATGTCACTGCTGTGCACATGGCATCAGAAAAAGGAAACCTGAAAATCCTTCAGCTGCTTTTAGAAGGAGGAGCTGACTGCAATGTGGCAACGAAATACTCAAAATATGGATCATACACAGGTTCATTTACAAACAGTTTTCATACATACACATATTATTTATGAAGATTCACTACTAACCTTATGACTCGGTGGTCCAGCAGTAGAACATTGGACTCTCAAGCTGATGACAGTGGTTCAAAACCCATGTGAGGCTGGCTCACATTTGATTGTGTCAAAAGAACCAAATGTTTGACATCCAATAGCCGATGATTAATAAATCAATGTGCTCTAGTGGTATCGATAAAAAAAAATAAAAAAATCGATACTAACCATCAGCAGGTTTTTAAAAAATAAACTTTTAATCTGTTCAAATAATTTTCTGTTAATACTAACTTATGTTTGTAGCTATTTTACATTTAATCACTGATAACTTAAAATGTTAATTGTTATTGTACATAATATATGTATGTGAAACTGATGATTTGAGAAGTCTATTTACTGGCACAACTGTTTTTTATATGTTATTATTTCAGCCACACCACACCCTGGGGGAACAATTCCACTTCACCTTGCTTCCTCACAGAACCATATTGACTGTGCAGTTGAGCTTATCTGGTATGGAGCAGATTACAATGCTGTGGATGAGTTTGGCAGAACGAGCATGTATATAGCTGCACAGAATGCCTTTGCCAACTGTGTGCTCATGCATCTGGACAATGCAATACGAATGGATATACTCTCATTGCCAGCTAAAGACACAAGTTTGTTACTTATCTTTATACAGCAATATTTTCACCTCTCCATTGAACAAAATTAATAACTGGCACCGTATATTTTGCAAATTTTAATCAACTCATGAACATAATAACTTGAAGAAGCTGACTTTTCCGTGTTTAATTTTACCCTGCTTCATGTTTTCAAGATTAAGATTCTTCAATCAAGTATCCTTTTTTGCTTTGCTACCCACCAATCTTTTGTTTTTATTGCAGATGAAACCCCACTGCATGAATGTGTGCGACATGGTTTGACATCGTGTGTGAAAGCGTTGTTAAAACACGGGTCTGACGTGAACCATCGCAACTCAGCTGGACTCAGTCCGATGCATCTTGCCGTGTTGTCTGGAGAAAAGTTCTCCATGGATATACTGAAAGCACTTGTAACTATGGGTTACAACACAGATGTAAATCTCAAAGACAAACACGGTACGGTCATAGTGTTGTGATTGGGTGGGTGGGGATAATTGTGTATGACATGTGTTTACAGTAGATAACCTTTAAAATTTATTTAATTTATCCATTATCAAAACAACCTAAGCTTAAAATGTTTTAACAAAGAATTTACTGAAGGATAATACATAAAGAGGTACAACTTATAAACATTAAAGAATACATATATTGAAAATAAGAAAAGGATTTTTTTTATATCATCCAGGGCTCCTTGAATACAGTAGCCAATACAGTGCAGGGTTCTTGTGCATCTAGAAAATCTTTATTTAAAAAAATAATTTTTCAAGGTCTTTAATGTCTTTGAATTTCAGGTTTATCTCTAAACGTCTGTGAAAATCTTTAATTTCTGTCTTTTCTGTTTCAAAAAAGTACCTCAATTCTCTGCCTCCCATTAATCTTCTGACTACTGACAAATAGTGTTAGTGTTGTCGAAGTGTCTATGAATGACTCACTGTTGTGGGAAAAAAAATGTCTTTGAAAATTGCAAAAACCTACTTTGAAAGTTTATATTCTTTGTTAGGAAAAACGTGCAAGAACCCGGACAGTGGCTAATGGTTTCTAAGGTCAGGCTATCAAATAATCATTTTCTCCCTCCCTAACAGAGAGCGGGATCTAGCTCAAACGGTAGCGTGTCTGCCTGTGAACGGATCAGTTGTCAGATTGATCCTTCTTAGTGGACCCATATCCAGTTTCGGCTATTTTCCGTTCCAACCAGTGGTCCACAACTGGCTTATCAAAGGCCGTGGTATGTGCTGTCCTGTCTATGAGACGGTGCATATAAAAGACCCCTTGCTGCTTATCGGAAAGAGTAGACAATGTGGCGGCAGCAGGTTTCCTCTAAATACATGTCAGAATGACCATATGATTGACGTCCAATACCCGCTGATAAGATTAAAAATCAATGTGCACTAGAGGCGTCGTTAAATAAAACAAACTTTACCCTCCCTAACAGCTAGTGGATTTTTTAAAAATAAGAGTACAAAGAATATTTGTTTTATTTGTTATAAATATGAATACAAACAACTGCAGAAAATGTATTAATGAAACTAATAAAGATTCATTTGTGTTCTAGGTAATACTCCTCTACATTACGTGAGCTTCACCGACCACACCTACCAAGAAAGACGACCACACGCTGCTGCATTCTTAGTAGCTTACGGTGCAGACCACAACATTAAGAATAAAACTGGTGATTCACTGCTTCAACAAGAAATTCGAAATAACAAATCTGAAAGAATAATTATTGAAGCTATAATAAACAGTACATTAAAGCTGCCAAATCTTGAGTTGCTTTGCCCGTCTCTATCTGTGAGTGGAAGCAGACTATTGCAGGAAATTGTGAACACTTCACAGAAATCGGTTAAGTCCGAGACGTGTAATGACAAGTTTAAGTGGTATAATATGTACACAAAGGGACCACGGTCTTTACAACACAATTGTCGCTGTTGTATTAGAGACTACCTCGGTTGTTTGAGACTAAGAAACGTTCAGTTGCTTCCCCTTCCAACCACACTAAAAGACTATTTATTACTGGATGTTGAAACATTTGGTTAATATGTGTTATTGTGTAAGTCTAAAGAAATTGTTACTTGTGGAAATTATGATGAAACCTGATATTGAGAATGTCATTCTGAAGAAAGTAAATTATGATAGAAATAAGTATTCCTGGCCCCATGCTTTAACACTTAAAAAGTGGGCTTTGGTTTCCACAAAGTCTGCGGACTAGAGCTTTATCATACACAGTCAAGACTTTTGTAATATTTTAAGCATGGGAACACATCTATTCTTTTAAAACTTTAAAGTCGGGACTTGATATTAAACTTCGTTAGCCTCATAGCATAATTACGTAACACATTTTTTAAGTTTTTGAGAAAAAGGGAAAAAACTATTTTTCTTTATCAAACGTGAAATCACATTTTAATGGTAACTCCAAACATATAATTATGTAATCAAATTTCCAAAAACTATTTAATGTTACAATGATTACATACTATATATAAATATATATTTATATCTCACAGAGAATGGGTCAAACATTTAAGCAGATATTGATTATGGGCTGTAACGAGCATTCTTATTGACTGTATGACATTGGCAATAATGCAAGGTGAAGCTGCAGTGTTAGGGACCTCAATTATGTAGATATCTCATTTTGGGGGAAATATGAGTTAGGCACTTATGCTATGAGGCTAACGACTTGTAAGTGTAGATTAATGCAATATATAGTTTGTAAAAGTAAAAAGTCCACACTTTAAGCTGCAGTCTTTACCTTAAATTTTTTTATAATTTAGATTTAGATACCAAGTAGCTAAGAGCTGTTCTAGAAATGATCAACAAGGGTAAAGTGGAAGGGCGCGTTTAACTATCAGAAGATTTGAAATTAAATTAAAGCTTGGTTCCATTACATTTGTAAAGCATTAAAAACATATTTATTGCCACAAATTTGCTATGGTTGACTCATAAAAAAAAAATTAAATTATTATTTTAAGAAATATTTTGAGAGGGAGTTGTATAGCAGACTATACAACCTGTGAAATTGCCTGCGGCAATCAGCAATACTGCAGAGATTTTCATTTTCCACGGTACTTATTTTGCTGCTAAATAATATTTTTTTTCAAGGAGTGTTTTTTTTTTTTTTTAATTAAAAATAAAGTATACTTTACGCTAAAATTGCTGTGGACATTATTTCTCCACAGCGTGTATTTTACCGTGGACATTTTCTTAACTGCAGGGGTTTTCTGTACATATAGCTTGTCAGTCTGACAGTCAACAGAAAATTCAACAAGTTTCAGTTTGTATGGGATAATTTTGTTAACATTATCAAACAAAAATGTACTTCAGGTAAAAAAAACAACTAAATGGGAGTAAATGTTTCTTCCAACCCCCAATGTGAGTATTTCAGGAACAGCCATAAGCTAACACAATAAACATTGTTTACAGCACCACTTTTTGGTTGGTGTTCTTGGACCATATATATACATTTTGTTTATTTATTACTGGGTTTTTTAGCCCACAAATGTTTTTACAGCATTTTTGGAGATATACTTGCGACAAATTGACAGTAAAAGTACATTTAAATTTTAATCAATTTGCATGTTTGGCTTTTTCTGCATCAAACCGACTTGAAGTTATGACAAAAAAAAACGTAAACAACATAAATCATTAATCTATTGAGTTTCTGAGATAAGTAAATAGCTACCTAAACATTTCTGGTGGTGATAGTTGTGTTTTGTGTTTAATTTTTATATTTTCTTCTTACTCAAATATTACAAGTTCTAAGGAAACTAAACAGATATAAATGAAAGGTTTACAAGACTTGGTTCCATGAATCAACCAAACTTAATTTGTATTAAATTTCAAATGTTAGGTTTGCCAAAAATGGGTTGTATATGCAACCTCTGAAATTCCCCGTAGCAATCGGCAGTGCCATGGATATTCCCATGGAGTTTTTCATTCTCCACGGCACTTTTATTTTTGTTTTTATTGTTATTAAAAATAAAGTATACTTTATACTAAAATTGCTGTGGAAAATGCCATTGACACAATTTCTCATCTTTACATTGATTTTAAATCATTTTATTTTTTAACCAAAATATGACCCCCAATAGCCGATGTTTATTTTTGTGCTGGGGGGTCATTAAATAATCATTCAATTTCTCAACAGCATTTATTTTCCTGTGGACATTTTCTTAATTGCAGGGGTTGCATATTTACACATGGATGTTTATCCCAGTGAATAGTTTTGTTTCAGTTTTGTCTGAGCAATCCATTATTGAATTATGGCAAACCAGACTAAAAAAAGCAAAGTATTTAATTATATGGAATTCTTTACTTTGCTTGTTATATATGCCAACCACATATCATTATTTAAAATGTTTATTCCATATATGTACCATTTAATTTATTATAGAATAGGTACTGTACAGTATGTTTAAACCAATATTTAAAAAAAAATCTGTATTTGGTATCTCAACCCCTGAAATTGCAAGCAGCAATTGGCAATGCCATGGAGATTGCCACAGAGTTTTTGTAATTCTCTGTGGCACTTTTTTTGCTATGGACTACATTTTTTATCAAGTGTTTTTTTTAAATTATTATTATTAAAAATAAAGTATACACTATTTCTCCACAGCATTTATTTTGCCGTGGACATTTTCTTAATTGCAGTGGTTAGTATCTTGAATACCAAAGAATCCATTTATTGCAACAATTTTAACTGTTCCTTTTATGACGGATAGGTTATCTGAGGCATAGTAAATGGAAGTGGTACATGCTTGTTGAACACCATGTCTGTATTAAAACTATAAGTTGCTGCTGGCTTTACATCAGGACTTGCGTTTATAACATTTTTAAATGCCAGACTTTATAATAAAAGTCTGAGGATCATATTTATAAAGATGTTTTGGTAATAAAACATGTTTTAAGTATAAGAACTATACTGCTTAAAACATGTCATTCATGTAAGAACTAAAATGTTTAAAACATGTTTTACCATCAAAACTTATTAAAAGTGTATATGGCCCTAAGCATCTACATGGAATTTGTATAGATGTTGTTTAAGTGTTAATCAACACTCAAAAAGTTTGATAAACACCGATCTGGTAATGTTTTGTGAATTAATTTTGAAGTTTTTGATGTGATAGCAATTACTGCTGCTTTAATCATGCTATGCATGGGTGATAACCAGAGTACACAACTGAAGAATGCTTTCACAAAACCTTAGAAGACCATGTGATGTCAATTTGAGAAAAACAAGATCTAAAAATAATTTTCAAGTGACATAACCTTTTGCAGGGGTCAAACTCTAGTGTTTCAGGGTCACAGTATTTATTGTCTTGGATCCCTAGGAATCAAGAAGGCACCAAGGCAATTTTTAGGACATATCAGGGGTACAACGGAAATTGTGAGTTTTTTGTGGGGAAAAAAGGGCATGGCAGTATTTGCCTTTGTTAGAAGTGAAATTGAGAAGGGACAGGGCAGCATGGCAAGTGCCTCGGTAAAATTTGACCCTTGCTTTTGTATAAAAGTATTATACTTGGGCTTTTTAAAGAGTATGAATGTTTAACTATATCAAACAATTTTATGTGGTTATCTCCATTTATCAAAATTATGGACTGTGAGTTTTGTAAAACTCTTCAGTTAGCTTTGTTTTCTAAACAGTTTAATTTTACTTTACATTAGTCTAAGCTAGGAATATAGCTTGCTCTCTGTGTAATCTTTGTCAATTTTAATCAACCTGTGACTATAATAACTGACAAACGTTCCTGTATTTGAGACAAGTTTTTAAAGGTTTTTTTAGATTTCAAGCAAATTATTATTTTTTAAATTCATAACACACAGATATATAAAATGTTTTACACAGGTATTTCATTATTTCATTTATTACTATTACTATTATTGCAGATCTTTGAGAATTGAAGGATCAAGCAGACATTTTTAAAAACTGTTTTAGTCATTTTGTCCTTTGTTCGAGTGATTGTTTTGTGTCTGACAAAAAGAAATTATTTCGGTCAAAAATCAATATCGTTGAAAAATGAATACGGTACCCTCTTTAACATTTTATTTTTTAATCATTTTGCAAGAAAAAATGTGACAAATACAAAACGTAAAAATAAACACTAATTCTGCCAGGAAGAAATGATTTGTATTTTCATGCTCTTTAGGCATGTACTTATAAATTGAGTAATATTTCTACTTTGACTTCAACAAAGTATGTAGACTTTATAACATCATGGTTAATTCAAACAAATTGTAAGACTTGCAGCAATCAACAGTTATAAAAGCATTATAATTGGTTGACAGAATTAAAAAACAATCTGGTATGGCTGTCACAAAGATATAAATACAGTATGCATTGTGCTAATTTTGTTTAAATTGCTGTTGCAGTGCAATAGAAAAATAATTTAATAATGGAAATTAAGTGCTATTATAAATTTGTGTGAATGGAATGAAATCTAAACTACTTTGTGGGAGAGGTAAATATGTGCATTTTGCAAGATAGCGTCTGAAAACCATAATTGTCCTCATCAAGCCCTGGTTCCTACTGTCATTGAGTAAACCAACATTCTACCATCAATTTGAAAAATACTGGATTCTGATTGGCTATCTATTTTAAAATCTGGGTTATAAACCAGCATTGATTAACCTCTAAATAAAAGTAATAGGCCGCTTTACTTGTGTAGGAATTTGAACAAACATGATGGCAGCATTCTGCTATTTTCCAAAATTATGTGCCAAACATAAACATGCTTGGTCGGTAATGAGCCACTTTACATTCATTCTATTTTCTAACATATTTGTTTACATGCTTGGTCGGTAACGAGCCACTTTACATTCATTCTATTTTCTAACATATTTGTTTACATCTGTTAAACATTTAAATGATCTGTGTTTAAAAATTGTTACTTAAATGGAATTTCAAAAAAACATCCAAAAGAAATTAATATAAAATAACGAATCATTAACAAGAGACCATCTGAAGTATGATCGCCATCGGGCATTTCACTTTTCCATACATACAAGAATATGCAGTAGAACATTAGCAGATGATATTGGAAAAACCTCATCACAGAACATTGCTAAATCATATCCTGACAACCTGCAGAGTTGCTTTCAAATTGGTAAATTTCATTTAATTAATTGAAAAATAAACCGAAATACAAGTGACATTTTTACATCACACATTAATCCCATTTACATCACAGCGTTCTTTGACGCTTAAATGCTTATGACGGTGTTTCAACTGTTCATAAAGTTATTTTCTAGTGATAATAGAATGGAAATAAACACTCTGATTTCATTTTTGAGGTAGGTTATCGTGGATTTGAAACCCAAAAATGTCATTTAGTGGTTCCAAATTCACAATAACCTAACTCAAAAATGAAATATGAGTTTGTTTATCTCCTAATTAAACTATATGCATTATACTTGACAACACATTTTTGTGGCATTTCATCGTGCTTGATAAAATGATATAAATAATATATAATAAAAACAAATAGCATTATTTACAAAGACTTTGAAATGATTTTTATTGTCATTATTTTGCTAATAAATCAACATTGCTTTAAAATTTTGTATTTAATAGCGGTGATTTTATTTTTAAGGATTAAAGATAATTATGTATTTGTATATTGAAACAAGTTCATACCATCATGACTGACAAAACATTTGATTTAGTATTATAAATATAGTTTTGGACTAGAATTTTTTATTCAGGTTTCACAGGGTTTGTTTTGTTTAATGACACCACTAGAGCACATTGATTTATTAATCATCAACTAGTGGATGTCAAACATTTGGTTATTTTGACATGTAGTCAAGTGTTAACCAGCCTCCAATGGGTTTTGAACCACTGTCATCCGCTTGAGAGAGATGTTCTACCACTGGACCACTGAGGCTCTCTGATTTCATAGGGAGGTGCATATACTCAACCAAAAAAGAAAGTATGCATATTGAATATTTTTTTAATGTGCCATTTCACCATAATGGAAATCCACTGTGGGTACGCAACTTGTGATATTACTCAATACAGAAACCTCCTAAATGGTGTGGTTATCTAATTCCAGAATTTCTGCTATGAATGTTGTTTTGTTTATGAAATAAATGACTATTGATTACATGCATTCTTTCTTTTTTGGTTGAGTATACTAAATTAAGCAATGCCAGAAATTTCTCAGAGATGGTTAACAAGCACATGCAGTGTTTTAACCAATCCTTTCAGTGTTGTAAGCAAAATCATGCAGAGTCATTAAGCAGTGGAAGCTTTTTCCCTGGATTTTATTTATTTTTTAAATAGTAATTTTTCAAAAATTTCTAATGACCAGGATGTTTGATCTGCTTTGAATTAAGGACCTGTTGGGTAGAGGCAACATTATGGTTTTAATCAGTGTTCATAGGCTGTGGATAACATTTTACTAAAATAGTGGAGGAATAGAGTATCATGAATTAGCAGGCAAGAGCACAAAGTCCCTCAAATTCTGTGGGACTATGGCTTTAAAGGATAAATTACCACCATTTATAGAATCAGGATGTATTAGCACATAGCTTAGATTCCCAGGACTGGCATACATTGTATCTGTGAAGGTACTGTGAATAAGTCTATCACATATGTTTGAGATCTTCTTCAAACGAACTTAAAATAATAATAGCAAGAGTGAGCCACTGGCCAATACCAGCATCTAGAGATCCATTACCCAGATCTAAAACCTACGTGTACAAGCTTCAAAAATAAAAATAATAAACTTTTGGCCCGAAAAAGGTTTATCAACCCGAACTTGTGATTTTCTTATCATAGCATATCATCACTGTTGTTGCAAAACCATGTACATGACAATAACAAAATTGTTCAGAAGGAAGTAAAACATTCTCAAACATACATGGTTTTGAAATTCGGTGAATTTACTGCATCTGATTGGCTGATCAAATTAAACAGTCAAATGAATGCATGCTACTCCAAGGCACCTTAATGACCATAAACAAATTATTTATAGAAATTAGTCACATACGTGATTTTGCAAGAACAGTGATATGGTACTTATTCACTTATGCAGATAACATCTTTCAGTTGTCTGTACCAATGGTCACAGAAGACCAAAGCTCTTTATGCTAATGAGGAATTAATGTGCGACTATAAATGACATGTATCATTCAGAATTGTTGTTCAACATATTTTTTTCCATTTACACTTATATTTATAAACATATTTTCAATTAGTAAATAGTAAAAAAAAATTACCTTCAATTATATCTTCTTTTTTTTGTCATGTTCACAACAGCAAATTATAATAAAAGTTTAGAAAATTTTATTTTATAAATAAAAAATTTAGTAATGTAATTAAAGAAGGTGTAAACAATTAAAAGCAGACTGTTAATGTTCCTTTTATTTTTTTCTAGTTATTTACATACGTCAGTTTACACAAAGATAGTGAACAAATTTTTAACTTGGTTATATAATTCCTGTTGAACAACAATCTCAAGATGGAGAACTAACTACATTACAAATGTCTCGTATATATTTAATAAAAATGTTAATGAAAAATACAAAGATTTTAATCTCTTTGATTTTGTTCATTTTATCTATGGTTATGTTTTGAAGAAATTTTCCAGTCATTCTAGATTATTAAAATTATTGTTTACAATGAAAACAATGACAAAGACATGTTTCATGTTTATTTGATCAAATAATAGTAATATTTACACAAAGAATATTTACAATAATTCAGTTATTTACATTAATGAAATACAACAATGTTAAAAGAATTGCTGAACTATGTACCTGAAAATCAAACCCACTTTTAAAAAAATACTTCATTTGTGGATATAATTTAGAACTCTGTTTAAATAACTAAACAGGTACAGCCTAGATAGCCAACACAAACAATTATAGTTCCATAAATGTGAAACTTTACTCATCCCCTCTAACTTGGTAAGATATACAAAATGCTATCTGAGCTATTTTCCGTTCCAACCAGTGTCCACATCAAAGGCTGTGGTAAGTGCTGTACTGTCTGGGAAGATGCATATAAAGGACACCTTGCTGCTTGTTGGAAAGAGTAGTCTATGTGGCAGCAGCAGGTTTCCTCTAAATAAATATGTCAGAATGACCATATGATTGATGCCCAATAGCCGATGATAAGATAAAAATCAATGTGCTCTACAGACGTTAAATAAAACAAACTTTACTTTTTACTTTTGTTGTCCTGCAAAAAAAAGAGATCCGAACAATTTTGCATGGCTTGCAGAACTGGTACAGCCAAAAATAGCTCAATATGCAACAGATATGCAAGCGCAGTATCTCCATCCTTGTCATAAACAAGTTGACCCATTACACTTTAAAAACCCATAAATTACAAGCTTAGACTACTTAAAAGAAAGCCTAACTATAATAAAATTAATGAAACATTCAATATATATACATAAATTATATACAATTTTAGCATATCGGTGAACAGTTAATATTACACCATTTGATACACCAACATAGTATGTCAGTATCCATGTTCTATTTGGTAACAAGGAGAATAGGTGTTAATTTTCTTGACCATTCTGCCCAACTACTGGAACAAAATATATTTCCACACAATGGCACTCCACTGGATCAGGATGTCTCCTTCCCCAGTCATTGAGACAGGATATACTGCTACCCTACTATCTACAGGATATTAAAGGATAAATTACTCTTTATAGAATCGGAATACATTGGCAAATAGCTTAAATTCCCAGGACACATGCATTACCACCCTGCTTCATTTGACATGATCAAAATACATTCTAGCCTGCCTCAATCATAGAATCGGGATACACAGCCTACATTTACAGTATCATAATAAATTACCACCCATATCCACTTCACATGATCAGGATACATTACAATCCTGCCTCACCATACAAGGCTAGGATATGTTACAACACTGACTCACTTCACATGATCAGGATACATTACAATCCTGCCTAACCATACAAGGCTAGGATATGTTACAACACTGACTCACTTCACAATCTAGGATCTTTACCTTTTCATTAGCTTCATAGCATAATTGCCTAACTCATAAGATTTTGAGAAAACTCTAGCAAACATGAAATAAAAAATAGTATTCCTATACCTCTCCTGATACTGCACAAATGTTACAACGTGTTTTGACAGAGAGGCCCATCTCATGGAAAACCAATAAGAATGCACATTTCCTTTCATTGGGATGTTTTTAAGATCACGAGCCAAACATTTTTTTTTGCAAGGGAGTGAAGCTTCCGATCGTTGGAAGGGGGCAGTGGCCCCTCCCAAGGAGGGAGCTTTTTCTGAAATACAGAGGGAAATGGTGCATTCTGGTGAACTGTAAGGGTCCTTTTCCTCCAACAAATTCCACTTAATTTATATTTGTCCGTCTTATCAATTTATTTTTTATCATTCATATCCCTGTCGCCGAATTCGATTCAAACAAATTGTCTGTAACGTGAATTGTACGAGCTACATGTATGGTCACGTTGTGGAGACAAGCTTATGAGTGTAGCCATTTCTATGTGACTGCTTTCGACCAATATGAGCCCAGAGATCCTCTGTGCTTCACAATTTTCTGTAGAACATCGGATATGGCCGAAGTGGACCACGGGAAATTGAAGTAAAGCATGATCATTCACAGAATAACGAGTGCTGACTGCTCACTTGTTTTTCTCAGGAGCTGTTTCAAAACTATTTTTTATTTTCTGGAAAACATTTCTGCCTGAGATCAGGCTTTTTTTTGTTGCTTGGAAGAGAAACAGCCAAACAAAGATAAAATCTGCAGGATTCCGTGGAAAATTCTCATCCCTAGTAATAAGGCAGATAGTGATTATGGGCTGTAACAAGTGTTCTCATTGGCTGTATGACATAGGCAATAATGCAAGGTGAAGCTGCAGTGTTAGGGACCTCAATTATGCAGATATCTCATTTTGGACAAAATATGACTTGGGCGCTTATGCAACGCGGCTAATGATTTCAAAGTCCTTTGAGTTTGTAAACAGAATAAATCATAAATTCTAAATATAAACATCACTTTTAAAAAAACAGGTCTGAAATGCAAGCTGCAAATGATTTTATAAACGAAAACATGAACGAAACAAAATCTTAAATAAATATATCAAAATGTACAGATCAGAGATATGCATTTTCAGAACAAATATGCAATTTGTTTAAATTATGCTTCAAAAGATGAATTACTTACATAGAGGATATAAAACAAGTTGCCATTTATTATCAAATTTATGTTCTGATGGACAAAAATCTGATAATAAATTGTAACAAGTTTGGTATTTTATTTATATTATCCACACAATTTTAATCGTTCTGTTCTTTAAACTTTCTAATTTAGAGAAATGCTATACTATGACATTATGTTGTCCTTTTTCAGTTTTAGTGACATCATTTGCACTTTTACATTATGTTGTACCTTTTTTAGTTTTAGTGACATCATTTGCACTTTTACAAAATAATAATGACGTCACATTTAGTACAGGGAAGCTTATTGGTCATAACAGCCAGTGACTCAATGAAATACATTGTTAAACCAATGTATAATATTTTTACTGAGATAATATGAAAAATATTTACCAGTTATGAAATGAACACTGGGGTGACAAATGTATGATAACATTGTTATGTGAGAGATCAGTCAAACTGATGATTGCAATCATATGAAATGACATGCTAAAATCCAACATCCATGGTTCAGCTACCATTTAACATCCTTTGGTATTTAGTTACAAGAGATGATACACACATCAGTTTCATGAACAAAACAATAATGTACATGATGTGCCTACAACTAACCATCTTTAAAATATCTATTGTTATAATTAAATATTCTGACATGCATTGAACAGTGTTTGTGATGCAATTCCTTTTCGTATGGCATTTATTAACCCAGGTTACAAAACATAGAGAACCGTATCAACAGAAAACTAGACCTACAACTCTATTACTTTCTTTCTTATTATGTTATTGGGTTTATTCTTTGTGTGTAAGAGATGTTAAATATCTGACTGCCCAAATTCAATGTTCACTTGTCCTTGTCAACTGGGCAATCGGAGAAAGTGAAGAGAACATGAGTACAGAATTTCCAGTGTTCTAGAAGTGGCCAGTTTTCATGTGAACTTTATCTCCAGCATATTTATGGTTGCTCCATGTTAACAAACAAATCATTATTCTCTGTTGTTTGTATAAAGGACTCAGGCAGACACTGATGAATACCCATGACAGGCCATGTGAAACCAGACCACAGTCACCAGAGCACATCCTGCAATTCTGCCCCCTTCCTCCCCCTCCCCTTTAACCGGACTCCAATTTAAAACATGATCAACAACAGCTTGAACATAGAAGTATTAAGGACTCATTAATTAAAAAATGTTATTAATACAGATATTTTGAAAAAATAAAAAAATAAAAAATTATTGAAATGTTTTATAGTTTATCACAAAAACAAATGATTCAATTGTTTTTTTTTTAATTATGTCTTTGTTCTTTGTCAAAAACGGATGGTGACAGTGAACAAAAAGATACAAATACTGAACAACATTCTTAATGACCTCTCAGAAACATTTGGTATTCAGTGGCAGATCCAGAAAATCCATTTAGGGGGGCCCCATAAGAATTCTCAGATTCATTAACCTTAAAATTTTTTTTTTTTAAAACATATATATATTTTTTTTTTAATGTTATTTGCAAAATTAAGTGGGGGTGGGGGCAGACCCCTGCCTATATCCACCACTGGTATTCATACAGAAAGTAGATCATTATTCCTAGGTATTATTGTCATCTGGTATCACTAGCTTCTTAATGATTCTAATCTGGCTTTCATGTCCTCCAACTCTTCTTCATCTGATTCCTCTGCAGGTGCAGCTGTGGCTCCCTCTAGTTCACCAACTGGTAGGGAATCTTTCACAGCAGCAGGAGCATTGCCCAAAGCACCTGCAAATACAAAAGTGCAATCAATGTAATGTTTTTAGAAAAAGAAAGGAGTGTTTTTTAAACACATCCAATCCCTGAAATTGCCAGCGGCAATATGTAATGCCGTGGAGATTGCCACACAGTTTTTCATTTTCCACAGGACTTTTTTTTGTGGTGGATTAAAAAAAAAAATTCAAGGTTTATTTTATTCTTATTATTAAAAATAAAGTATATGCTAAAATTGCCATGGACACTAGTTCTCCACAGTATGTATTTTGCCATAGACATTTTCTTAATTGCAGGGGTTGTTATGTCATATTAATATAAAATAAACTTTAAAATTACATATACTAAAAAGATTAAATACATATAGTGTCAGATTTTCGTAATGGAAAAAAGGTTTCGACCTTACTTAAGTATGCCTTTAAAATCTATATGATTTACAATACAATGTACAGTACCCTAATAAGAATGTGTTATTTTGAATGTCACATAGATGATACCATGTCAGAACATGTATGACTGATACTTCAATTAGGGTGAGCCTCAGTGGTCCAGCAGTAGAATGTCGTACTCTCGATCTAATGACAGTGGTTCAAAACCTGTTGGGGGCTGGCTCACAATTCACTACGTGTCAACATAAGCAAATCTATGACATTCAATAGCCAACAATTAATAAATCAATGTGCTCTAGAGGTGTTGTTAAAAAAACAATCCCCCCTCAAACAAAAAAAAGATACTTGAATTAAGCACACTGATACCTGCAGTGAGTTCAAACAAGACTTTGTCCACTTCCTCCTCCGCTTCATCATCCAGGTCAGCATCTTCCATGACTGACTCCATCGTGTCATCTAGCATCTCCTCAATGATTCCAGCCTGAACAAATGTACAAGTTAAAGATCACATCAACTATAGGATTAGGTAAGTAAGAACTTCTTCATGACTGGTATTTTCACAAAACTCATTGAGATCACAATTTGGATAAATAGAGGTAGTAAGCCTGTCAGATATGAAAATCTGCATTAAGTCCTAAATGGGTTCTACCAAAACTATTTTAGGCAACCTATTTATTTTGCATAATCCATTTACAAAAGTTCCTGAATCCACCCATGCATACAGTGACAAATGTCCTGAATCCACCCTTGCATAAAGAGTCAAACTTTCTGAATCCACCCTTGCATAAAGAGAGACAAACTTCCTGAATCCTAACTTACATACAGAGTGACAAACTTCCCGATTCTACCCTTACATACAGTGTGACAAACTTCCCGATTCTACCCTTACATATTGTGTGACAAACTTCCCGATTCTACCCTTACATACAGTGTGAGTCTGTGACAAACTTCCTGAATTAAACCTTGCATAAAGAGTGACAAACTTCCCGATTCTACCCTTACATATTGTGTGACAAACTTCCCGATTCTACCCTTACATACAGTGTGAGTC
>JAULBS010094330.1:0-16942 GCA_032355785.1 Symmetromphalus regularis | reverse complement strand
CATATGTTCATAAAATCTGAGCATGTACACTGCACTAAAAAAAAAAAAAACTTTACAGGACAGAGTCCAAAAGTGTTATTTTTGAGGGCCTGGTTATGAACTCATGAATCACTTCAAAAAAGGTAATAGCAGATGTTCATAACATCTAAGCATACACTGTACTACATTTCCTTTCAGAAAATTTGATATGCAGTTTTATTCACTTGTCCTTCGGCATGTACTAATGATCTTCATGTAATCAATCGAACCACTTAACACGCCATCCACAGAATTCAAGAAGAATTCAGTTAGAAACACTCCAGGCTACAAAATTAACACACATTAGCATGCCCCCAACTGTTATTCTGCTTATGAGCTATTTGAATTTAAAAAAAAAAGACTATATGGCACATAGACTACTTAGCTAAATTTTTGGCTAGACCATAATTAAATTCATTCTTCTCTGGTTACAGAACACACTACAATTTAGTTCTACTAACTTCACTCATGGTGCTGTGTCATTCCTTCATATCTTTCAATAATGTGATCAGTTTATCTATAAAAGTGTGATATTTTCAAGATCTCTTAAACCAAGGCGATCATGTATTGATTTCATAAAACCCTTCTGTGGCATGTTTGAGTAATTATCATCATGACAGATGATGAATCCTACTCAATGTTAACACGGAGAGGGATTTGCCAGTGTTTTAAAGAAATATCTGAATTTCTTTGTTGAAAAAGAAGCAAGTGCAGCATTAAGGCACATCCTTGCTGAAATCCGTATCAAGAGTCATTCACGACCATCAAGCTTTCACAGACACTAATAATATAAATGGGTCTTTAATCTTTCTCATCCTTTAAAGATTGTGTTCGTGGACAATCCAGCAGAGATAGAGGAAACTGTTATAAGAGAGAACAGTCATTCCAAAGTAGGTGGCACTGGTGAGAAAAAAAGGGGGTTGTATTATTTTTTTTACAAACTCTATATGACATTCAAGGAACACATGCTTTACAAAGAATAGAATTAAAGTAACAGTTATACACGAAAGCATGTTTTAATTTTATTTTGTGGTCTAAAGTCAGAGTTGAAAGTACCTAAAGAGAGGTGTGTCATCGGGGAGTGGGGGGGTGTGCATGGGATATGGCGGTAGCCCTGCAAAGTTTTGAAACCACTGCTCTAGTGTGAGGTTATTATAGTGAATGTGATGGATGCCTCTACTAGGCAGGTTATGAATACCCTTTGCAAACATCAGCCCTTTATTTCTTAATGCAAACATTTGTTACACTCTCGGACTCTTGGCTGGTAGATACTGGGATCAAATCTTAATCAAGGCATGGAATGATAAGGAATTCTTGGCTGGAATCATTTCCGCTTTCACTTTGATTGATTGCCCGTACCTTAAGCAACTTTGTCACTGTTTACAATCTCAAAAGAAAATATAGATTGATAATTGTATTATTAGTAACACTTGAGGAAGTGATAGTTGTGAGTGAGATACTTGACACATATTTGGATCAAAGCAAAAAGTGCATGGTAGTGGAAACTTGACTATTTTCAGTTCTGATCAGTGTTAGTGTAATCAATAGTGGTTGTATCTGAGGAAAAGTAGATGAGTCCCTGTCATTGAGTGGTAAAGTTTGTTTTATTTAACAACACCTCTAGAGCACATTGATTTTTATCTTATCATCGGCTATTGGACGTCAATCATATGGTCTTCATGACATATTTATTTTAGTGGAAGCATCTGCCGCCGAATAGTCTACTCTTTCCATTAAGCAGCCATGAGTCTTTTATATGCACTGTCTCAATGACAGGACAGCACTTACCACAGCCTTTGATAAACCAGTTGTAGACCAATGGTTGAAATGGAAAATAGCCCAAACTGCAAATGGGTCCACTGAAAAGGAATGATCCGACAACTGACAGCTTCCCAGGTAGACACGCTACTGTTTGAAATACACCCTGCTCCTGTTGTCGACTGGTAGAACATTGGATTCTCAAGCTGAAGACAGTGGTTCAAAGCCTGTCAGAAGCTGGCTTACACTTGACCATGTGTAAAAATTTCCAAATGTTTTAAATGCAGTTGCTGATGATTATTAAATCATTGTGCTCTAGTGTTGTCATTAAAGAAAACAAACTGAGAGAAAATGATTAGAAAGGCTCTCTTTGGTGCTATTTGAAAACAGTTGTCTATCTTATGACAGCAAGCATCTGTAGTCAGTGTGTCACAAATACAATCCTGGAAATAATTATTTTATGCTGTGCCGGACAAAATGCCTGACATCAATCAGTTTTTACAGGTCATTACAATTTATTATACACAAAAAGAAATATATACAATTTAGTTTTTTGTCATCAGTCTCTTCGGAGTTGTGGGTTTGTATCCCACCGCTGCCACCACACCAGTATTAAGGCACAGAGAACCAAATATGACATAACAATAACACTTAAATTGTGAATTTATTCGCAGAATGAAAATTCACACGAAATGGCGAATCTGAAAGGGGGCTAACAACCAGAAACGAAACAAAAGTAAACTATACATCACTGCTTTCTAAACAACAATATATAACTATGGGATTAGGCTTTATAGTGTATGATTTATTTATGATTTAATTTAGCCCCATTTTGATAATATACATTTGTACATTAGCTACATTGAGTAAATTTTATATAGAAATATTAATTTTCATGAAAAGTTAAAACACAATTATTGAACAAAATTACTGTGACTGTCCAATCTTCCAAAATGGCAAATGTGTACTAGACAAACTTCATGACTACCACCAGACTTGCAAATACATGGGCTAATTTATGAATTTTTGTTTTTTGTTAAGCACCGTTTTTTAAGCATTGTTCTAGTGTTCAATTTTTGGGGGGTTTATTTAATGACACCACTAAAGCACATTGATTTATTAATCATTGGCTATTTGATGTCAGACATTTAGAAATTTTGACACGTGGTCACTGTGTGAGCCAGCCTCCGACGGGTTTTGAACCACTGTCTTTAGGACCACTAAGACTTACTTATGTTCAATTATGCATGTGTAAGAGAATACATATGACTTATAGTAGGTGACTTTAAATTTCTTTCCTTCCTGAAAGAAGTGTCAAAGATCTCAATTGGTTTCATGGACTGTCACTAATAATATAAATAGGTCTTTAATCTTTCTTATCCTTTAACATTGTAGTCTTAGACAATCCAGATGTCTTGGATTGAGCTGGCTCATTGTACACAGTTCTATGCTGTCATTCTTCACGTGTTTTTTTTTCTCTGCGTGAGCTCTTTCAAGTTGGTCTCAAGGGTTTAATGAAGTTATTTCAGCTTTTACTTGAACATTCCAGGCCATTTGCTTGTCAGGATGTAGACAGTTTTTTGGGCTAGATTGCTAATCTATTTTGTAGATTGATGCCTCTGCAATGCTGGCTTGTATGTTGAAGACTAGACTGAAAACTTGGTCTTTGGATTAAAGTAAAAGGTGTGTTTGTTAATGGGATTACAGCTTATTGTTTGATCATGGCTGTCAAGTGTGGTAAAACTGTGACATGTATTTTAATCCAGAAATCAGTCTAAATCCAGATGTTTAATACAGAAATCTGTCTAAATTCTTATCTGTCTATTACAGAAATATGTCTTAATAATTTTCTGTCTAATACAGAAATCTGTCTAAATCCTTATGTCTAATACAGAAATCTGTCTAAATCCTTATGTCTAATACAGAAATCTGTCTGAATTTTTATTTGTCTAATACAGAAATCTGTCTGAATTCTTATCTATCTAATACAGAAATCTGTCTAAATCTATATCTGTCTAGAAATGGTCCAGTGGTAGAACATCAGACTCTAAAGCTGAAGACAGTGGTTCAAAACCAATCAGAGAATGGCTAACACTGTAGACTACGTGTCAAAAATGATCAAATGTTTGATATCCAATATCTGATGATTAATAAATCAATGTGCTAGCAGTGTTGTTAAACGAAAGAATATTGCAATGGATATTTCACTGAATATATCATATTATTATATACATTAAGTTTCCAGACAAATGGTGTATTGGTAACAATTATAACTGAAAGAGGATAGTGTTAACATAGGGAAAAAATGAAATGTTTTTAAAGTTCAATAAACAACATTCACTCTAGGTTGGAGCCGATACTGAGATTATAAATCACATGCCTCGACTGAGATTCGATCTCAGTACTTACCAGCCACGAGTCCGATAGCTTAACCACTGAGTCACCAGAGCCAGTAAATTTGAGTTTTTTACTTAATGAAGAGTGATCTTGTTTATGTGTATTACAGCCTGTATTACATCAGTCGATGATGTTGTTGATTATCTCCCAGGATAAAGTGAATTACTTTTTAAACTGACTCCGTCCCAATTCATTTTGCTGTATTTTCAGCTAGCTCTGCTTCTGAGATTTCATTGATCCCCAAGGAAGACGAACTCATTGAAACTCAAATGACTTTATTTCATCACAGATTTACAAAAAAGATTTGGCAAGTGTAAACACGATTTGTATTCCGTGCATATTCCGGAAAGGTAATTCCGTCTTGTGTGGCGACATCGCTGTCTCATCTGACTACTATGAAAGAATATGCCACAAACAAGTTTAATCGGTACAAAGACGAGCAGATCTGGTCAGTTCCATGAAAACTTGTATTGTACGATTCAAGATATACATGTGTAGGTATCCTGGCACTGTGGAATCTGTTACTTGTTGTTGAACGGTGAACATTTTCTTTGGAATTATCCTGTAAAGGGGTTTGTAGGGCAGTCTTCGTGGTCTAATACATGAAGTTAAATGGTGAATATTTTCTTGTGAATTTTCTGGAAAAGGGGGTTTATAGAGCCTTCTTCCAAGAATTTAATATATTAAGTTGAATGGAAAGCATTTTCTTTGACATTATCTTAAAAAGGGGTTTATAGGGCAAGCCGTGCAGAATCTAATATATGAAGTTGAATTGTGAATATTCTCTTTTGTATTATCTTGAAAAAGGGGTTTATAGGGCAGCATTCACAGAATCTAATATATGAAGTTGAATTGTGAACATTTTCTTTGGAATTATTTGGAAAGGGGTTTATAAGGCAAGCTTTGCAGAATCTAATACATGTATATGAAGTTGAATTGTGGACATTTTCTTTGGAATTATCTTGAAAAGGGGTTTATAGGGCAGGCTTTGCAGAATCTAATACATGTATATGAAGTTGAATTGTGAAAATTTTCTTTGGAATTATTTGGAAAGGGGTTTATAGGGCAGGCTTTGCAGAATCTAATATGTGAAGTTGACTTGTGAATATTTTCTTTGGAATTATTTTTGTAAAGAGGTTTATGGGGCAGCCTTTATAGAATCCAATATTCATGTATGAAAATTAATTGTGAATATTTTCTTTGACATTATCTTGTAAAGGGGTTTATAGAGGAGCAGGCTTCACAGAATTAATATATGAAATTGAATGACCCCCCCCCCCCCCCCCTCCAAATATACTGTTCCTTAATTAATTTTATAGAATATATCTAATGGAGGGTGTCCCTCTATCTGTGGGAAAGTGCATATAAAAGATCTCTTGCTGCTAATCGGAAAGAGTAGCCTATGTGATGGTAGTGGGATTCCTCTAAAAGACCATGAGTCACAGAATACCATATGTCAAATACCTAATAGCCGCTGAATAAACAATGTGCTGGGGTGTAAAAGTAAAATTAAAGTTTGTTTTATTTAACGACGCATCTAGAGCACATTGATTTTTATCTTATCATTGGCTATTGGACATCAATCATATGGTCATTCTGACATATGTCTTTAGAGGAAACCCGCTGCCGCCACGTAGGCTACTCTTTTCGATAAGCAGCAAGGGATTTTTTATATGCTCCGTCCCACAGACAGGACAGCACATACCACAGCCTTCGATGAACCAGTTGTGGACCAATGGTTGGAACGGAACTGAGGTCCACTGAGGAGGATCGATCCGACAACCGACCGATTGACAGGCAGACACGCTACCATTTGAGCTACATCCCACTCCCCACCATATGTCAGACACCTAATAGCTGCTGAATAAACAATGTGCTGGGGTGTTGTTAAATTATGTCCAAAACACCCTTTTTTTTTTATTAAAAGAAAATTAGTTTATGGTGACATCCAAGAGCTGTGGCAAAATTGACAAAATTCTATCTCTTAGAAATGTGACCATGCATGAGAAAACCAGGAATATTAGTCACTTCTGACAATTTAAGGTTTTAAATTAATCGAAATGTATAGCAAAAACAAAATGCAATAAACAGATTTCAAATATCTTTATCTGTTATTTTTTTTATGGAGTTTTAAGTAACACTGAAACTGAAAGCATGATTCTTCAGAAATCAGCCCAAAACATAAGCAGTTTTGACTATACTGGGTTGGAATCACTGGTAGAAAAATCGCAAATAAGCTATTTTTGAGAGTGAATTAGTGCTTAATATGTTGGATTTGTGTAGAAGAAAAACTGCACAACCCGAAATGCGTGTAACCATAAAACCAAAACATTTGAACTTTGTTACCTTTTTTAGGCCATCTCATGAAAGCGTGGTCTGTGACATATGTCTGGTTTTCTTATGCATGGTCACAAATGTTTACACAGTTAATTGATTTAAATAAAATCTCAGAGGACGGTAAATGATTGTAAGACTGTCACAAAAAACTGTATTTCTTCCGTGTCAGGCTGTCCTTTTCATGTAGCAGTCGTTAATATTACCGATAACTTGTCCTTTATGGGAGTATTCACAGATTCTACAGATAGCATGTCATTTCTGGAAGCTAGGATTCCAGTGATTGGACAGATAACATAATATACTGCTCAAAATAATTAGGGGAAATCTGAGTTCATTTATAAATACATGGCCATTAGCTGTCCATCTTAAGATGGATTTCCATCATGAAAGAAATTGTGGGTTTTTTTTTTCAATTATTATTATTTTCCCTAAGGAAAACAGCTTCGGCTGTTTTCGATTTCCGTCATGTATTCTCGAAGTTATTCAAAAGATTAAAAATGACATCACCTGATTTCATATTAAATCGGAATTTCTCAACCAATTTCGTCCATACCATTTCTTTTCACGATAAGTTATGAGACATTCCAATTGAAGAATTCCAGTATTAAATTAATTGTCAGTCGTTTGAAAATATATTTGAAATTTATAGCATGAAAAAGTTCATTATTATTTAAATTTAATAAAATAAAAAAATTAATCAATGTTTTTGTCATTTATACTTAATATCCTGTAATATAATAGGAAACACAACCAGATGTGTTTTGTGGAATAAATAGAATATGAAACTCGTTACCATTTATATTCAGATTTACATGTATGTCCCTTGTGAAATAATTTGATGATAAATGGCAACTCATTTAATACCCTCTCTAATATAAATGTTATTATTTTCCTATTGCCTTGTGTTATGTTTTAATATTCCCTACTTATTTTGAACATTATATTATGTTTTCTTATGTTTCTTCATTGTTAACCTGTCCTTTTGGTGTGCAATCAACAGTTCTACTGATAAGATTTTTTAAAGGAGAATCTAACAAGTGAACTGATAACATGAATTATCATATAATAATACCCTCTTAGAGAAACAAAGTATGTATTATTTTGGGTATCTCTCTACTCTGAGAATCTCATAAATATGCAAATTAGATCATGTGACTTGCTTGATTGACAACCAGCAATGTAAACAAATCAGTTGGGGAGTTATTAACGGTTAATAGGTGTGGGTGCTTTATCACAGGGTTCTTTTTATACATGAAAAACAACATAAATGTAGATTTTCGGAATGGAGGCTTTTAAAAACAACCCAAAATAAGGTTATTTATTTCCATGCCTGCAGATGAGACTTAATTTGACTTCCACTAATAGTAACAAATTTTCAGTATAAAAGATTATTTTTAAAACAGAAAAACAGCATTTTACTGTCAAGCTCTGTAAAGGACTTTTACATTTGCAGTTACGGTTCTAGTGATAATGATAGAAGTAGTAATGGGGTTTTCAGTATTAGTTTGATTAGATTGTAAAATGAACCCATTTTACAAGTAACTGTTAGAATATCATTAAATGAAAGTGCTATATATTTTGTTGTTTGAAGTGAGACTAATATTAATGCCATATTAATATACTGGTAATGATTGAGGCAGTGATGAGGTTTTCAGAAATAATTTGATTGCATTGTAAAATGAACCCATTTTACCTGTAACAGCCTGGAATATTTGAAATGTATGTGTTTAGTCCAGTCATAATACCCACCCCCGTGCGTTTTTCGAGGAGACATTTTTTTATAATTGAAATTCATTACTGACATCCCTGTGATGAAAATTAGCCTGGGAGTCTTTTTTTTTTTACACCTATCGTTTGATGGCCATCTTTAAAAATGGGGTGGGTGCTTTATCACAGGTTTTTTTATACATGAAAAACAACATAAAATGTAGATTTTCGGAATGGAGGCTTTTAAAAACACCCCAAAATAAGGTTATTTATTTCCAGGCCTGCAGATGAGACTTAATTAAAGATGGCCGCCAAACGACAGGTGTTAAAAAAAGACTCCCAGGCTAATTTTCATCACAGGGACGTCAGTAATGAATTTCAATGATAAAAAAAGGTCCCCTCTAAAAAACGCATGGGCCCTGGTATTATGACTGGACTAGTTATATATTTTGCTATTTTCAATTTTGTTATTTAAAGTAAGACAGGTTTGAATGCTGTTTGCATAGTGTCAGTGGTAGAATCAGTAATGGGCTTTCAGTATTAATTTAATTAGATTGGAATATCTTGAAATATAAGTGCTATATATTTTGTTGTTTACAGTCAGACTGATTTGAATGATGTTTGCATGGTGTCAGTGGTAGAATTAATTGATGGAATTTCAGTATTAATTTAATTAGATTGGAATATCTTCAAACATAAGTGCTACATGTATATGTTTTATTGTTTTGTTATTTAAAGTAAGACTGATTTGAATGATGTTTGCATAGTGTCTGTGGTAGAATCACCGATGGGCCTTCAGTATTAATTTAATTAGATTGTGAAATTAATCCAATTAAGCACTGTAAGTACTATGTCTTTCGCATTCTGTTGTTTAAAGTAAAAGTAATCTAAATCGGTAAATGCCACATGTGTACAGTGGCAGTGGTATGGAGTGATGGCTTTTCAGGTTTGAGTTTTGATTAGACTGGAATGAGTCAAGGCGACTGCCCAGAAACCATACACAACAGCAGTGAAGGTCTTTTGAGGCTAATTACACAAACACTGTCTTGCCTTTAGATTCATCATCCTTTAAATCACTTTTGTTCCAGAATGTTGAGACTGCCTCGGTGGTGCAATGGTTAAGCTACGGGATGTGGCTGGTTGGTACCGAAATCAAATCTCAGTCGAGGCATGGGATTTTTAAGCTCCAACCAAGAGTGAGTGGTGCTCAAAGCTCAATGGGTAGGTGTGTACCACTTACACCAACCAGTGGTCCACAACTGTGGTGCAGTGGTTAAACTATCAGACTCATGGCTGGTAGGTACTAGGATCGAATCTCAGTAGAGGCATGTGATTTTTAATCTCAGTATTGGCTCCAACCCAGAGCAAGTGCTCTGCAAGGCCCAGTGGGTAGGTGTATACTATTTACATTGACCAGTGGTCCACAACTGGTTTACCAAAGGCTGTGGCATGTACTATCCTGTCCGTGGGATAGTACACACAAAGTATCCCTTGCTGCTTATTGATAAGAGTAGCCGCATGAGTGTGATGGTAGCAGGTTTCGTCTCTCCCACTGACACTAACCTCTGTCCCGGACAGACAGTACAGGAAGCTGAGTTGTGAGCCCTGGACAGCATGCTTGAACCTTAATTGGGTATAAACATGAAAATAAATACAACCACAAATACAATCGCTTTTGTTAGAGAATGTTCAGCCAGAAATAAAATAGTTTGTCACCATTAGTGTTGGCATTTGCAGATTCTTATGCTGACAAATTGCCTAATAGCACCCAATTATTATAGCTTGTTTGATGTCAAATTCTTTTAGGCCATAGACAAAACAAGTCACTGATGCTTTCAGCAATTTGCTGTTTTCCATTTTTTACCTCACTCTGATTATTTTGGTAGTCACTAAAGGGTTTATTGCAGTCCTGTCCATTTGAAGCTAGCAGAAGAGCAATCCATTGCTCACCTAAAAATCAATTTAAGTAAGAAAAGACTCATACATGTACATGTATTTTAGGTCTTTAAATAATGACAAAAAATTGAAAACCATTACTTACATGCTATAGATATTTGTAATCCTTAAATTAAATATATATGTTATGTCTTTCAATAGTGACACAAAATAGAAAAACATTTACAAGCTGTAGATATTTGTAATCATTAAATTAAATATATATGTTAGGTTTTTAATTAAATAATGACAATCAAATAGAAAAACATTATTTACAAGCTATAGATATTTGTAATCATTAAATTAAACATATGTCAGGTCTTTAATTAAATAATGATATAAAATATAGAAAAACATTACTTACAAGCTATAGATATTTGTAATCATTAAATTAAACATGTTAGATCTTTAATTAAATAATGACAATAAAATGGAAAAACATTACTTACAAGCTGAAGATATTTGTAATCATTAAATTAAACACATACATGTATGTTAGGTCTTTAATTAAATAAAGATAACAAAACAGAAAAACATTACTTACATGCTATAGATACATGTATTTGTAATAAATAACGAGAGAACAAAATAGAAAAACTTTACTTACTTGCTCTAGAGATTTTCAATCATTAAATAAAATATGTATGTTTAGTCTTTAATTAAATAATAACAAAAACAATTAGAAAAACATTACTTACATACTATAGATATTTGTAATCTTTAAATAAGACACACATATTAGGTCATTAATTAAATAATGACCAAAAAAACAAAAACATTACTTACCGGTACATACATGTACTATAGATATTTGTAATCATTAAATTAAATTAGGTCTTTAATTAAATAATGACAAAAAACCCAAAACAAAACAAAAACAAACATTACTTACATACTATAGATATTTGTAATCATTAAATTAAACACGTATGTTAGGTCTTTAATTACATAACGACAAAAAACAAAGAAAAAACATTACTTATAATTATATACTTAGAATTTTTTTGTCAACCTATTTTGAACTCATATAAAAAACACTTTTCAATTTATGTTAATACATCATATTTTAACTACCAATACATATCTTTATAAATGTGGAATACAGGATAATACATGTAAGTGTACCTTCCACTCCAATGACGCTGAATCAATAGAACATTTACTTTTCCTATGTCAACCCACAAACCAACTGGCAACTATTTAAAGACTGGTTCGAAAGCAAAACTAATTCTAATATGAATGTTGTAATTTATTAAGATTGCTTTTATATACAGAGGTAATGCAATGGAAATTTCACAGAATATTATTTTGTAGAAATGTCAAACCAGGAGTGCAGAAAGTACTCGCCCGCTCGCCAAATGCAAGTAAAAATTCTGATGGATGAGTTTAAAAATCCAACTGTACGACGGATGATCTGTATTTTTCTCATTGACAGTATTTTTTATTTTTTTCCTTGAATCCGCCACTCCATATAAGCCATGTCAGATTATCATACATTTGCTCTGTTAAAAAATTGTATATTGTTCTATAGGCTGGCGGACTAGTAGAAATTCTGGCGGGCTAGTCAAATGTAGTTGGTTCTGGTCTGGTGGGCTAGTGAAAAATTCTCCATTTCTCCACCCCCGATATCATATATATTAAGCATCCAGACAAATGATTTATTGTAATTTAAAAATATATTGTTCAAAATAACTTGTTGTTTGGAATATACAGTTATCTTCATGTTTCCTATTTTCTGTGCATGACCAGAAATAAAATATCTGGTAACTTGTCAGTTTTTTATGATGTTAACCATATTTTGGATAGACTTTTTTTTAGTGATTTTTCCAGATTTTATATTTTCGAGGTTACACACTTACCCTTGAAAACAACAAAAATAAAAACCCACAAAAATTTCCGGTTATACGATATCAGGGGTTTACCTGGGTTTTATAAAAGATGGGTCCCTGAGACTCACCTATTTCTTTTCTAATGGTCCCAACCTAAAACCTAAGGGTCCACAATTTAGTCGCAGAAAACAGGTTTTGCATTAAGAAAAAATATTCTGTCTAAATTTTTAGTTGTTTGATATTGAATAAATTCTTTTTTGTGGCACTAAAATGTCCCAGTACACCATCCACCCCACCCCCTATTGTTTATTCATGACTGAGTTGATTATATAACCAAAACAGTTTTGGTATTTTTTATAAGAGTCCCATACAATGCAGTGTCTCTGATTTTGGGAGTCCAGATGATATTTTATTGCATCCTTTATGCAGGTTTTGCGAGTCCGGTAAATCCTTGCGATATATGACATTTCTAAAATCCATCGTGTTATTAATGGCTTTCAGTATACTAATGAGAAAAAAAGTTCTTGTAAAGACCCGTGTTCGTTATTTTCATTAATAAACAATAGAAACAAGACATAATGGTTTTATTTATTGTTTCACACTTCATCAATAAAACAAGACCAATCTCTGGATAGTGTGCAATTTCGTGACCAAGAGAACATTATCACTTAATACCACGTTATTTTACATTTTTCACTCGTAATAGTGCAGTGTTATATTTCTGTTTCAATCAAGCTATGTTTAACATTCAGAAATGTTCATAAATTTTAGAGATTGATTGATTATATGGCTAATGACCTACCCAGCATAAAAAGTAATATCTGCAATTGGGGGTCAGCTACTGTAAATAACTTTATTTTTATGTGACATTTATTTTAGTGATTTACACATCTGAATAAAATTTGTGATAATAATTTTATACAAAAATTTATGTGACACCCCATTCCCCGCCCCTACCCCTCCCACCCCACAAGAAAAAAAAAAGGAAAGAAAGACATAATTACATTATCCACTGGGAGCGGGATATAGCTCAAATGGTAGTGTCCACCTGTGAAGCAGTCGATCATCCGATCGAACCTTCTCAGAAGACCCATTTACAATTTGGACTATTTTCCGTTCCAACCAGTGGTCAACAACTGATTTATCAAAGGCAGTGGTAGTTGCTGTCCTGTCTGTGGGACAGTGTATATAAAAGACCCCTTGCTGCTTATCATAAAGAGTAGCCTATGTAGTGGCAGCAAGTTTCCTCTAAATAAATATGTCAGAATGATAAGATAAAAATCAATGTGCTATAGAGGCATTGTTAAATAAAATAAACTTTACTTTTTATTATCCACTAAGCCAGAAATGCCCAATCTATACAAACAAATTACCACATTGAAATAAATATTATATGACATTAAAACAATAAATTAAAACAAGTGATATTGATTTTTATGTTTTATCTTACACATACAGTAGCGGTAAAGATAAAACATAGACACAAACAATGACCGGTTACTGGTACTACATCAGCATATTAAAAGTATGACTTAGAAATAAGGCCAAACAAAATAATAACATTGGTTTTGGTCAGATGGATGATGAAAATTAGGGTAGTTACATTGTAGGTAGGCATAACATTTTATTTTATTTTTACTATTTTTTTTATGTAAGTTAATTTTTGAATTGTTCCTGGGAGAAATGTGGACATGTTACTGTAAAAATGATCTTCCATGATTGACGATGTTTACGAGATCCACAGCAATGCTTTTTTTTTGTGAAATTTTTTATTTTAACTGCCACTAACTGCAGATAAAATGCAATGGGGTCGGCGATTTTGACGGAGTACGATCGGAGTTGGTAGCTTACAATTTTTTTTCTTTCTCACCTTTATAAAATTGTCTGTAGTCATAGTTTATGGTCCCTGTAAAATATGGTCGGTAGGTGACCCGAACCAAGGGTATTTTTTTATTTGGCCTAATATAGGCAAGGTTTATTAATGTTTTTAATAATGTACTCATTTCATCACAAAGACACACAAGTTTGAAAGCTGTATGGATTAATTGTTAGGAAACAGGATAACATACTTCAATCCTTTTCATTCATATTACATTTTTAGTTTAATTATTACCCAATTAGAGTAAGGGCCGCACCTTTCATATTCGTTTAATTTTCTGTTTCAGTTTTTATAGCAATCACAGTAATGTCTGACAGCATATGTGTAATCCGATTTGTTTAATTGACTTGTGTTAATCTGTTGACTCTTACAAGTTAAAATCAAATAAATTGATTATTGTACAAACATATCGAACAATACGAGCAGGAAAATTGTTGTTCACTACTTAACATGTCCGCATGCTAATTATTGCAGGTGTATATTGTTTTCATATGAGGATCAATCATGTCAAGCTAACTGAAAACTAATATTGAGTTTGGACTTAATTTAAAATAACATAATTTAAGTTTTATTCTTTAAAAAGATTAATACTGGTTCAATTATTGGTGAAAATAAGTGTTAGAAATTGTGAAAATTTAAGTCCAAAAAAAAAAGTTGTTTACAGTATTTTAGTGAATTCCTATATCATTATTTAAAAAAACTACAATAATTGTCATTGTTAGATTTGTCAAATTTTAGTATGTGGACTCATCATTTTAAAATATCTTATAAGTATCCTTTATATGTTGTTAAAAACCCCACAAAAAAGCCCACATGTTGTATGCACATTATAATCTGTCAGTGGACCCATTTGCAGTTTGGGCTATTTTCTGTTCCAGCCAGTGGTCCACAACTGGTTCATCAAAGGCCTTGATATGTGCTGTCCTGTCTATGGGACGGAGCATATAAAAGTCCCACTGCTGTTTATTGGAAAGAGTAGCCTATGTGGCGGCAGCGGGTTTCCTCTAAATACATATGTCAGAATGACCATATGATTACGTCCAATAACCGATGATAAGATAAAAATCAATGTGCTCTAGAGGTGTCATTAAATAAAACAAACTTTACTTTTTATTTTACCTTTATATGTTGTTAAAAAAACTAAACAATTAAAAAAAAAACCCACATGTTGTACGCATGTTATAATCTGACTTCTGTTCGGTCATTTATTTGAAATGAAAAACTTCAGTAAATCAGATTCATAGGCCAGAACTAGTGTCATTAAAAACAAACATACCCTAAGACATTAACAGTGGTTTCTCTTAGATATTTTAGAATTTTGAAAACAAGTCATACACTTAAATTTCAAAACCTAGTGAGTAACAGACTAAATACTGAGTCGGGGGTCTCAATTAACTGCTTTGCAACCTCTGCAGTTAAGAAAATGTCCATAGCAAAATGAATGCTGTGGAGAAATAATGTCTATAACAATTTTAGCGTTCGTTGTTTCCAACTCTGAGTTTAATTAAAAAAAACATTAAAAAAAACATTTAGTCTGTGGCAAAAACGTTCTGCGGAGAATGAAAAAAATCCATGGCAATCTCCACAGCATTGAGGATTTGCCATGGGCAATTTCAGAGGTTGTGCTTTGTGGTAATGTTTGTTAGGACCAGACTAAAATCATGAGTCAGGAACTGATCTATCCATGTCAGTATTCCCTTGGGTTCCATAGACTCATCTGTCTACTTTGTGAGTATTCCTCTGAGTTTCAGAGATTCATCAATCTACTTTGAAAGTATTCCTCTGAGTTTCAAAGACTCATAAATCTTCATTGTCAGTGTTCCTCTTGAGTTTCAGGAACTCATCTAGCTGTTTTGCAAGGATTCCTGTGAGTTTCATGGACTCATATAGCTGTTTTGTAAGGATTCCATTTGAGTTCCAGGGACTCATCTAACAACTTTGTAAGAATTCCTGTGAGTTTGAATGACTCATCTAACTACTTTGTAAGGATTCATCTAAGTTTCAGGGACTCATCTGTTTTGTAAGGATTCCTCTGAGTTCCAGGGACTCATCTAACTGTTTTGTAAGGATTCCTCTGAGTTCCATGGACTCATCCAGCTGTTTTGTAAGGATTCCTGTGTGTTCCAGAAACACATCTCGCTGTTTTGTAAGGATTCCTCTGAGTTCCAGCGACTCATCTAACTATTTCGTAAGGATTCCTATCAGTACCAGTCTGAAATCTGAGTCAGGAACTAATTTAGCTGTTTTGTTGGGATTACTAGATTCAACATTAAATTCTATATGGGAAATTGGAAAAATTGTGAAAGTCAGAGATAATAATCATGTAAATGGAAAAGGTTGATCCCAACTGGAAACACAACTTAGCAATGGACAATGCTGACCGGATATTTACATAGTCAAGCATTGGGTTTACATTACACACGCAGCTTGGATAACACATTTCTAAGGTTGCTGACCACACCAGTGGTCCACAAGTAATTAACACTCAATTGTTATCAATTGTATTCTTGAAAATAGTGTCATGTGCTTGTGTTCACTCCCGAGCGACTTATTAAAACTCTCACCTTTCATATGGTCGGTATATATCATTTATGTAAGCCATACTTCAGGCATAGGTTACAGTTTTAAGCAAATTAGTCAAGAGCTAAGTTTATATTCTTTTAGTGTCCAAGTTCATACTTGATGTCCAAATTTGCCAATGTTTATTAATAATTTTGTCAGTTGGAGAGGTCAAGGGCCTACTTTATATGGTGCCACTGTTTGATAATTTTGTGAGTTGGAGAGGTCAAGGGCCTACTTTATATGGTGCCAATGTTTGATAATTTTGTGAGTTGGAGAGCTCAAGGGCCTACTTTATATGGTGCCAATGTTTGATAATTTTGTGAGTTGGAGAGCTCATGGGCCAGCATTATATGGTGCCACTGTTTGATAATTTTGTGAGTTGGAGAGGTCATGGGCCAGCATTATATGGTGCCAATGTTTGATAATTTTGTGAGTTGGAGAGGTCATGGGCCAGCATTATATGGTGCCACTGTTTGATAATTTTGTGAGTTGGAGAGGTCATGGGCCAGCATTATATGGT
>JAULBS010094319.1:0-16943 GCA_032355785.1 Symmetromphalus regularis | reverse complement strand
TGTCCAATAGCCGATGATAAGATAAAAATCAATGTGCTCTAGAGGTATCGTTAAATAAAACAAACTTTACTTTTTTTCTTGCTATGATAAATTGAAAAAGGTGAGACTTGTTGGCTTTGGCACTGCCACCAAGTACTATGTCAACCAAACTGAATTCTAGTTGCCCCATAGATTTTCATCTGAACTCAATTTATTTTTGAATTAACTTTAAAAGAAACTATGTTATTACAAACTTCCAAAAATGTAATTCAGTGCAACTTTATTGATCCTTTCAGATTATGTCATAGAATATTGAATCACCTGAGAATATTATATGCCAAAATTTATATTTGAAGGTGTAAGGTCCTTCAAAATGTTTATTCTTGGAATGAGATTCATCATTCAGTTTGAGAGATCAACCCATTATTTTTTTCTACAAGAAATTACATTCTACATATAACAAAATAATTTATTTCATGGAATAAATCATTGCTAACAATTACAGCAAACAATTAAGATAACAGAATAAATTTTATCCCAAGAATTATCTTTCATTTAGCCACCGAGTGATAATGTCAAGCAATTTAATACATTATTATTATTTTATCAGTAGATGGGTTTTGCAATGTCAGATCAAAGTAGTAACGAGGTTTTAGTTTATTTGATGAACACTGCTTTTCTTTGTTTAGTATTGAATTACATTGTTATTATATATTACAGATTCACATGCAGGTGGTAAGGTTTCAAGGGTTTATAACCACCCCATACTCAAAGTGTTTAGTTTTTATTATGTATCAAATCTAGTTATTTGAGGGAAGATGTCATGTTATACATTATTAACATCATGGAGTTGAACACATTTTTGCATATGCACCTTTATTGCCAGTAGATACAGCCATATTGTGAACAAATGACTGGTGGATGTGGGAATCTTGGAAGGAGGTCCAAAGATATTTTTAAAAGTACTCGAGGAGATGCAATCAAAATTATTTAAAACCAAATTATAAATAGAAAAATAAAAATTGGTGGCCTAAGTTAGGGGAGAGGTAAGGTTCAAACTTGAGATATCACAAGAGAAAACATAATTTACAATGATGTCTGTGACTTAATATAACATAATAACATTACAGTCCTTAAAATTTGCACAAGGTATTGGCAATATAAACATATTATGTTAATTTTCTTGAAATTGCTGTCACAGTGTCACAGGAAAGCAATTTAATGATGCCATTTAAATGTCATTGTAAATTTGTTTGAATTTCAAAGACTGGCATAAGAATTTTTATTTCCACATTATTGAGGTAAATTTCTTTTTTTGATTTATGCTCATATTAATAACTGAGATTTAGGTTTTTTAAATAATTACCTATTACAGTATAATAACTTCTTACAGTATTTAAAAACAAAAAATAAAAATTGTTTTGCCAAACTGGAGGTTTTTCCACTGATAACTCAGTTAAATTAGTACATTGAAACTTCTGAAAACAGAACCACCATACATCCTTTAAAACTGAATTGTTTAGGCTGTACCATATTTTACCAGATTTTCGTTGAAACTTTCCCAGATAAAAAGAAAACCATCCACTTTGCATATGGAACCAATAACCACTAACTGAGACCCAGTATGTTTATTCAATGTCAACGCAAACTGAACACCAGAGCATCAAGACGGCTGCATGTCTTAACAACTGATCACAATGACGCCAAGCTGGCTCATGCATGCAAAGTGGAATTGAGAATCAAGGTCAACCATGAACTGAATTGAATCATAATTAGATATATATATGTGCATTTCCAATAAGGTAATCCAAAAGGTTAATAAACACCTCAAATTACATAGATATAAAAAAATACACATATGGTTGAATGCTTCATTATTTTTCAACAAGGTTAATGTCAGTGATTTTCATTAAATTTGTAAAGCAATTATTTTAATGAGATAAAGAAAATATAATTTTTTCTAACTTAATCATTCAATATAGAATGGTGAATTTAGTAAAGAATTAGTTATTTTTATGGGATACAGTTGCATGTTGGACTTATGGAAAGCAAGAAATTCCATGAAAATAGATGAGACAATTATTTTGATGAGAGAAAAATATGCATATTTCTTGCCCTGTCCTTCAAAAAACACAAAAACCCAATGAATTTCTTAAGACGTTGTCTGACATGGATTTAAGGGATACAGTTGTTGGTTGGATGGCATCAAAATAAGCAGTCTCATAACCCATTTAGAAGTTACCACAGAACCTGGTAACATACAGGTTAGGTCAAACATTTTAAATTTTTTCAATGGGTGCATGAGAAAATGAGATAGATGTTCCTCGAAATGATTAAAGTTTGGTGACAGTTGTATGTGCCTGATTGTTCACAAAGCAATTTATGACTGCCATCAAAGAATTATTGAGATTGGTTTCTTTTTTCATCCCATTCTCATTAAAAAAAAAGTTTCTCTAAAATGAAAACCCATTTCTATACAATCTCATCAAAATAAATAACCAGATATCTCTTTGTAGACTTTTTTCATCCATCAATTTTAACACTAATTCCTGCCTAGAAAAGTTACAATTATTTTATCAAAACCATTTATTAAGGTCCTAGTTACTGATAGATATAATAAATCTGAAATTCCATTATTGGAACAAATGGATAATTTTCTTTGTACTTGAAGATGGTTGGTTTTCTAATTATCTTTTAGTGCTTCAGACATGTTAAAATGTTGCAGCATCCAACTTGTACAGAAACTGTATCAGATGATTAGCATACTTACAATGAATATGTCACTGCATCAAACAGCTTTTTTCAATTGTCATTTAAGCCATCGCTTTGTTCTGTGGCCATTAAACAAAATTCTGATTAGATCAATGTCACATCCAGGTTTTTATGCCCTACAAACCAACAGTTATTTCCCTGGTTGCAGAATTTGTATTTAATATCTGATTCATTTGATGAACTATACACAATGTGTCAAGCCACCAGTTTACAACTAGAGTGACTAAGATTGTTGTAAGTGCTATCCTGTCTTCAGAAAGAGTTGCCTAGGTGATGATAGCAGATTTAATCATGAGTCACACATTGTGTGTTTGACACCTAATAGCTGCTGAAATAAACAATATGAAATCCTTTCTATATACACAGTTAACATAATTCTATATTGGTTAAGGGATATAGTGATGTGACACTCTGGATATACTACAGTTATTCTTCATATCAATGGACCTACAATGATGCTGGACCTTCATTTTGGACCTTTGGGAGTAGGAATCCTTTGAATTAATTAGCATTTGGTACCCAGTGGTGGTGAGGTTTAAATTGTAGTGGATGTGAGCATGTTAAAATCTTTTGACTTTATCTGGTCCTATGCTTATAAAATATTTAAAGCCAAGACTTAGGCTTTCACTAAATCTGGAGATTTTAATGTCATAACAACTTCATGCAAACCACAGACTTTAGCTGACCACCTTTACTGAGTCTACTAGAAAACTTTACCTTAAAGCCTCAGGTTGTATTTATTTTTGTGCTTATATCCAATTAATGTTCAAGCACACTTTCCTGGACACAAATCTTAGCTTCCTGTGTCTTTGATAAACCAGTTGTGGACCACTGGTTAGTGTAAGTGGTAAACATCTTCCTACTGAGCACTCACTCTGAGTTGGATCCATTACTGAGACTAAAAATGCCAGGCGTTAACTGAGATTTAATCTCAGTACCTACCAGCCAAATTTACCCTAAAGCCTCAAGTTTTATGTGCTTCCCCTACCTTTCTGCCTGTAGAGAAATTAAGGTTAAAATAACGATTTCATAGACAAATTATCTTAACAGTGCTTATCCTTCAAAAATTTTGTAACTTTGAAGTTTTACTAATGTTTATATACCATCAAATACTGTAGCTTTAAAGATTGGATCTTAAGTAATTGTAGTTAGTAAATTTCTTGACAATTGTCTCTTATGCGGTGTTAATTTAATTAGGTTAGTTTGATTATGACGTTCAGTGACAATAATATGTTGCCTTCAGCATACAGCTTCATCAACCTACTATCAGTGGCAGAAACATTCTTTGTGTACTTTGTATTGAATGTTATTTGGTTAAACATCAGTTCCGTATGTCCATTCCTTCTTGTGTAGATTGAGTATTATGAAGGGATTACGAGGAACGCATTGCTGCATTGGTATATGTGATGCTGTCGTATAATAGGTAATGATTTCAGGTCTGATGGTGATTCTATTCAACAATAGATAATTGTTTCCAGTCTGATGGTCATTGTGCTGAGAGGTTTTAATTTTACTAGAGATTCCTCAATGTCTAGCACCTTCTCTTCTGTCTGTCCCCATCCATGTTTGACTTACATTTTTATACTTTGGAGCACAAGACTGAATTACAAGTTTACATATAGAAGTGGCTGTTAGTTTAAAACACAGATTTTCAAATACCTTGGGAACCACTGCAGAAGGTTTAAAACCTAATTTATACTGTTTGAGAAATGGCTCAATGACAATGGGTCCACTGAAAGAGATCTGTCTGTATGACTCATTACACGTTTGGCAGATGTGTTTGTAGAATGTTCATGGGGGTGGGATTTAAGATTGATATCCCCCTAATTAAATATGTTACCTTTTTTATTCAGTATTATCATATCCAGTTCCATCATGGCAGCTACCATAGTGTGATCCCCAATCGATGTTTACCTTTGTGCTGGGTATGGGTGAGGTTATTAAACAAATAAATCATGCTATTAGGTTGTATATTAAAGACCCACCTCCTTACTACAAATATTTTTGCATGTATATTGAGATGAGTTTAAATTACATACATGTACATCTTTGTATTCATGTACAATTCAAAATAAATCTTTACAAACTTTTTTGGTTGAGTATACCAACCACCAAAAGACTACATTTTTCAGATAATGACAAAAGACAAAAATGGAATGTATTTAATCAGTGGCTTTTTTGGTGTCCAAATCATTGTATTTGACATGTGAAAAAAAAACTTTACAGTCAGATTGACAACATTAATACTATTCTAAGATAGAGATGCTGTACAATAATTTATTGACATGTGAAAAAAAAACCTTACAGTCAGATTGACAACATTAATACTATTCTAAGATAGAGATGCTGTACAATATTTTATTTCTCTTTTTCGAACAAATAACGAATTGCTGTCAGCTAGAAATGCAGATTAGATGAGTGTTACATGACTGTTAAATAAAGTAGCTGCGTGTTTCTTGTCCCTAACTCTAGACTACATGTCGCAAGTATCATTTGTAAGATATCGTTTTAATAAGTTGTCATTGAGATTTCTGTGGTTAAACAAACAGTTTTGCATTCCCAGATAATGAAATGCCAAAGATACAGATGAAAGGAAAGATTTTTTTCTTGAATTCTTAGATAAAGTAAATGTTTAATTTGGTGGCATCTGTTACATTGATTAATAGGTTTCGTATTCCATCTATTAACCCAGTATTCCAGTTTGCTATGTGGCTGCCTGCATGAATTCCTTGCATTCTAATTTATTGATGTATTGAAATTTAATTTATGTCTACCTTCACCTTTAGTATTTTTTAAAGAAAATTGTCATTTCATTGGTCTATAATTTGTGTAACAAAGGTCATCATACGTGTTTTCCTGTCTGTGGAAAGGTTTATATAAAAAATCACTTGCTGCTAATCAGGAAGTACTGCCCCCAGTTGTCCAGTGGTTATGCCATCAGACTCACAGCTGGTAGGTGCTAGAATCAAATCTTAGTCCTTGTTTAGGAATTTTAATTAGAATACTGGATTCAACCCAGAGTGAGTGCTCGACAAGACTAAATGAGTAGGTGTACACCACTCACACTAAACAGTGGTCCAGAGCTGGTTTATCAAATGCCATGGCTTGTGCTATCCTGTCTGTGGGATAATGCATATACATGATCTTTTGTGGCTTATCAGTAAGAGTAGCCAAATTAGTGTGGTGGCAGCGGGTTTTATCTCTCTTACTAACACTAATCTCTGTCCTGGACAGACATCACAGGAATCAGGAAGAGTAGCCTATGTGGAAGCAGTAGGTTACCTCTGAAGACCATGAGTCACAAACACCATTATTATGTTTGACTGAATAAATAGTATGTTAGTGTGTCATTAAAACAAACATTTCTTTCTTTTAAAGAGAAATAACCTCTTTTTTTTTTCATTAACACATACAGTTTATCAATTTGTTGAACCAACTTCAGTGTCCTGATTTATTGACTTATTTTTGTGATAATAACATTTAAAGAGATATCTATATAAATATAGATTACATCATTTAAAGTTATTTAAATAATCACCTGACTTGGGTTTATATCCACCATTTGGATAATGTAATAGATATTTTAATATGAAATATTAATGAATTTCATAGAATAAAATGGAAAATAGAAAACATTCTCACAAGAGAAATGGTTGATCAATTGAACTTATTCTAATGCTTATATCCAATCAAAGTTCAAGTTTTTCTGGTCACACAACCCAGCTTACAGCACTGTCTGTTCAGGACAGAGGTTAGTATTACTAGAAGAGATGAAACCTGCTGCTGCCACACTAATGAAGACTATTGGTTGGTGTAAGTGGTGTACATCTACCCAATGAGCCTTGCAAATCACCCACTCCATGTTTCAACTGAGATTCCATGTTTCAACTGAGTGTTGACCCCAATATCTACCAGCCAAGAGTCCAATAGCATAATTACTGCATTACTGGGACTGGTAGAAAGAAATGACATGTAGCTATTATTTTAACAGAAGAAAATTGACTGGTCCCATGTGATCCAAAACAAGGTTGTTTAAGAGCCATTTAAAGTTGTGTCATTATTTTCCCTGCCATCTGTCAGAAATGCCCATTATAATGCTGCAAATTGAATGATTTGCCTGGGTTTTTTTTGGTTTACATAGATTGCTCTGTGTATTGGAAAAGTATATATGCTGTAGATCAAAAGAAATAGGCACTATGTAGCAGTTTCAGTGGTTTTAAACATTCTTATTGGGTTTAGCACTAGCATTAATGAGAACAAACTACATGTACCTGGTTCTGAACTAAATTAAAGTAAATGAATTTGAAATAAAATCCCAACATGGACTCTAATTTCAAACATTGTATTTTTGTATCTGAGGGCCCTCAGAGACAAAATAGTATCTGTAGGCCTAACTGTTCTATCAATACATAATTAAAAGTATTTATTATTATTATATTACAGCTGATGTTTTTCAAATTATTACTTGATGTTTTTCAAATTATATCTCGATATTTTAGCTATTTTCAAATTTCACTTTGTTTACTTTCTTTGACCTTCAGTTCTATACAATAGATTTCTAACTACTAATAAAAAAGTATATAGCCTTAATTTGTAATGAAAGTTTTCTTTTGTAGGTTACAATATTTAACTCCTAATAACTGCTGAATAAACAATGATTTAGGTGTTGTTAAACATTCACTTCCTTTAACATTTTAATTAAATATATTGACAAGGAGACATAGTTGAAACTGGTCTAACAGGAACCTGTATATAACAGTCACATATCTATAAAAGCCACTTTAGATGTGTCCCTTCACAGTACAGTTGCATGTATTATAACCCAATAAAATAAACTGCATTTAACAGCCACCTGTCCTTAAAAACCAGTTCAGACATATCTATAAAAGCCGCATTAGATGTGTTCCTTCATAATACAAAAAATAAAGTAAAGTTTGTTTTATTTAACGACGCCTCTAGAGCACATTGATTTTTATCTTATGATCGGCTATTGAACGTCAATCATATGGTCATTCGGACATATGTATTTTAGAGGAAACTCGCTGCCGCCACATAGGTTACTCTTTCCGATAAACAGCAAGTGGTATTTTATATGCACCATCCCAAAGACAGGACAGCACATACCATGGCCTTTGATGAACCAGTTGTGAACCACTGGTTGGAATGGAAAATAGCCCAAACTGTAAATGGGTCCAATGAGAAGGATCGATCCGACGATCAATCAGTTCACAGGCAGATATGCTACCATTTCAGCTTAGTACAAATGCATTTATTTCAAACTGTATTTTTGTTTGTTTGTTTTGTTTAATGACACAACAAGAACACATTAATTTATAAATCACTGGCTATTGGATGTCAAACATTTTGGTAATTTAGAAACATGGTTAAGTGTAAGCTAGCCTTCAATAGGTTTTGAACCAATGTCTTTGGCTTGAAGCACTGACATTCACACTATATATAAGAACCACGTGTTCCTAACAAACCATTTTAGTAGGTCTGTTGGGTGGTTGTTATATACAGGTTTGACTGTATATTTATGAATGTGACTTATGAACATATTTAATAGAACTATTTTGCTTGTTTTTGTATCATTAAACGGTTCAATTATTCATATGCTGATGGTATAATGAAACAAACTTATCCCTCACCACCATTGCTGCTGTCCATTAGGTGGCTGTTATATACAGGTTTGACTGTATATGGGTATATCTTATGAACATATTTGATAGAACTTTTTTGCTTGTTTTTGTTACATTAAGTAGTTCAATAATTCATAATGTGCTGGTGGTATAATGAAACAAACTTATCCCTCACCACCATTGCTGCTGTCCATTAGGTGGCTGTTATATTCAGGTTTGACTGTATATGGGTATATCTTATGAACATATTTGATAGAACTTTTTTTGCTTGTTTTTGTTACATTAAATAGTTCAATAATTCATAATGTGCTGATGGTATAATGAAACAAACTTATCCCTCACCACCATTACTGCTGTCGATTAGCTACATTTGTGATAGGTCCATAGGGAAATTGTGTTGCAAGATCTGCTGCTCTGTTGCACACTACTTCACTTACATTATTCCTTAATGAGCACAACTTTGTTTTCTTCTAATACCTCCATTTTGATCAGTGTGCTGGCCCTTTCAGTGTCCCTCACTCATCCCCTTTTTATTTCTCCTTCTGGCGGTTTGATTACCATATAAAATTCTGCTGTGGTGATCGGATGCACAATCAATGCTGGTCTATGGGATGTATTCATTCTTGCTCACTTGCAATCAATCAGAATTCTTTATGTCATGTCGCATCTCACCAAGTCAGTACTTTGCCTAATGTCATCAGCAATCGGAAGTTCAATTGATGACAGCTAAGTCAAGTAACTGTTGAGCGGTCGCAGGCTTGTCTTGTCAGGATTTTGTTGTTCATCAGTGTAGATAGATGCAATACTGTTATTCATTACCGTGAATTTATGAATTAACCAGTTCAGAAACAGGAGTCTTGAATTTTAAAGTAAGTATGAACATATTGGAGCTTTTTTACTTTTGATATTTCTAATTATACTGTATTTTGGATTTTTCTATTTAAGGTTTAATATTACAGTCAAATACTGCTAAAGCATAAACAAAACTCATGAATTAAATATTTTTGTGAAAATATATTCTGAAATGTATTTCAATATGAGAAGGCCAAATGATTAGTTTATATTTGATTTGTGTAATTCATAATAGAAGAAACATCGTTTTAATGATTTTTAAAACAAATGTGCTAATGTGTGCCATTTCTTTAATGGACAAATATTAAAACACATTCTGTCAGAAATGATGAATGTTAACCCATTTTGTAGTAAATTTTTAAATCTACATATTTTATACTTTACACAATGAATTCTAAATAGGATTTATGTCACATAAAAATAAATAGGCTTTGATAAAGGTCTAGGTCATAATAATATTATTAGATAAAGCATAATTTTACCTATAGATTTTTTAATCAACTAAGCAACTTTTGACACATACATGTATACATGTATGATAATAAAATTGTAACAATTAATGGTCTCTGGCTGAACTTGATCCATTTGGGTTTGACCAAATTTGATGCAACTTCATGTCCTAGTAATATTTAAAAATTACTCTCAAGAGATGTCAAGGTTGCTTGTAGATAATATATTACTCATCCATATCACTAATGATAACAAACTATGTTTTAGGGCTGAAGTCGGATGTAGCTCAAAGGTAGAGCATCCACCTGAAATGAAGTATGTGATTAGATTGATCCCTTCAGATGACCAATTGTTCTGTTTCTCATTCCAAACAGTTCTCCACAACTGGTAACAAAAAGGCAGTGGTATGTGCTGTTATGCGGGAAAGTGTATGTTAAAGACTCCTTACTGAGTAGCCTATGTGGCAGTAGCAAGTTTCTTCTGTGAACTATCTGTCACAAATACTGTTTCTCATTCCAACTAGTTGCCTACAATTGGTGTAACAAAGGCAGTGGTATGTGCCATTATGCTGGAAAGTGCATATAAAAGACTTTACTGAGTAGCCTATGTGGTAGTAGCAAGTTTCTTCTGTGAATCATCTGTCACAAATATTGACCAAACAGCTGCTAATAAAATAAAACATTTTGGGATATCAAACAAACAGTCCTTTCTTTCATTATTTTCATTTTAGGGATATTTCCCAATTATATCAAATATACCAGTAACAAACCATACTAGCTAAATGAAAATAGCTAAATGTTTTTTTTTAGTGGGGATAGAGCCAACAACCCACTATGCTTTTGTTTATAGCTGTATACCAAGTAGGCTTATTTATAAATGAGTATTGACACACATAAATATGTTTTTCATTCCTTTAATGTCAGATTGCATTTTCTCTCTCTTATCTGTGGTGAGAAAAGATCAAGATTTCCCAAAGGACTTCTGTTCATTTAAGGATGTACTTTTTCAGACTTTCAAACAGCCTCTTGCCTGAACTGTTGAAAATGCTATTTTATTTCTTATGCATTGGTTATTATCTGACCAAATTGCGACATCAATTTTATTTTGTTTTTTTTTGTGGTGTATGACTTTGAAACAGCTTTATCATGTGACTTGGAATGGTAGTGTCAATTATATAGTGAATTAGATCTGACAGGACCTGCTAGTGCAGCTGATACTGGTAAAACATTTTGCTACATTACGCATTGGGCAGTTGTGTGGAATTCTCATGGTGCTCGTGATCTTGATTTTTTTTGCTTCAGTTGCATTTTATCTCTTGAATGTCAGTTTTAGTATCACAGAGGAACCAGTGGCATTATAAACCAAGGATGATATTTGCACGTTAATGGTCATTATACCAATTTACACTGTAATCATTATATATATTGGTGAGATAAAATGACTTGATTAAAACATTCACTGTAAATCATCTATTTATTGCTTCATGATATTAAAAGAACTGACCAAAGTTGCTAACTGATTTAACTATAAATGAATTATCAGCTATTGCAGACCTTTTTCATCATCAAAATGACATTTTCCTTATGAATATTTATTTTATATCTATTGTCACCTTATGAAAAAAGAAAAGGAAAACCTATTTTTGAGAATTGACATATTTTGTTAAATATTATGTACCCAAAGGCATATTTAATTAAACAAATGTCAGTACTAAGCCATTCAAGAATGTCCCATACAGCTGATGACTTTCTGCAAGTGAAAGTAAGTTATGGCAAATAGAAGAATTTCTTTTTTTATTTTATTTTATCCAGTGAGATAATCATGCTTCAAAATTCTTACAGTCAAGTCCACTTAATTGCATTTCTTATAATAGCATATTCCTGTTATTTGCATAATATTGTGCAACACTGAACCATTTGTATGCAAATATATAAAAAAAAAATTTCTTTTAATTGTTTATGCTTTTTTTTTATAATATCTGGTTAATTGTATAAGAACTTTTTTTTCTTCTAAAATACCAAAAATCATTGCAAATCCTAACTTTTTTTAAATCAAATAATCACAAAATGACTACAAAGTAAATGTAACCTTATACTATTTTTGTATCCATTATAGTATTCAGGTTACGTGGTCAAAGAATTTCTTACAATATTGAATATTTTAGAGTTTTATGATCACTGTTTGATAAATGTACTTTTATTTTATATCCGATAATACAAGAATAGTAACATGATTTTAAATAGGCATTTCTGATAAAGGAATAATCCTGTTAATTGCATAAAATATTTAGGCAAAATGCTTATGCAATTAAGAGGATTCTACTGTAGTTTTAAAATAATTTTGTATTTGCTTACAATGAACCATAGTTATATATTTACTATTGTTTTATTTATTATAGGGTTTTTAAATTGTTATCATAGTGATATATATTCTACTGTTTAATATATATTTCTATTTCTGTTGACTATATTGAATAATATATTTAGCTCTTTACACTGATTTTAATGTTTTTTTTTACATCTAAATAATGTATGACCCCCAATAGCTGATATTAATTTTTTTGTGCTGGGGGGTCATTAAACAATCAATCAATCAATTGCTTACAATGAGGGATAGAAACTAATGTTCATCTTGTCACACCAGGTTATTAGAAATTGCTGGGGATGAGTTAAATTCAAATGTTAGTTCCCTAGGCCAGTAGATATTTTGTTCACCAAAACACATTTCTTTCAGTTCTAATTTCACATACAGTCAAAATATTCTACCTACATGTACACATAGGCTATTTACTCCTTGAACATCTTACTAAGAATCTTTAAAGATTTCATGATGGACCAAAAATGTCATATGGTTCCAACCAATATTAATGGGGGAAATAGTGATTTTTCTTGGAGACTAGTAATTGTTTCTAGGCTACTAGTCCCCAGGATAAGTGGAAATATTTCTTAATTTCTTCATCAACTTATTATTATGATGTAGATATATATTACCACCAATTTAACATTCTTGATATGATGTTAAAAAGTACAGAATGATCTTTTCTAGCAATTTATGTTAAACTGAGTTAACCCTATTGTTATTCTGACTGCTTCAATCGCTCTTAAATTCTTGTATTCAGAACACAGTACTAGTCACCTTACAAACAAAATATAATCCATTATGCAGATACCCAATTTGTGTCCACATGAGGTCTTTGGATCTGTCCATTTTGGGCAGAGCCACATGCTTTTATCAACCACTAACATGTTTTCATCAGGGAGTGGTAAATTTGACTATTTACCTAGAACTTATATCGAAAGTGGACCAGTAATAATTAGAAGTATGATATCATAATTAACAAATATAAATCACTACTGTTAGGGTTGATTTATTCTTCACTACTATCTCCTGTCAGCAAGTATTCATTCCCTATGGAATCTTATCTAAATTTACATTCATTATAGAGGTATTAATTAACCTTCAGCCTAATTACCAGTAATAAGAAAAGCAAGTAAAACTCAAGAAATTAAGATGGAGTGGTTTCCTAAGACCTAGAATGTTTTGCCATCCATTCATTTTTGTCAGAATTAAAGATGTTCCGAGTAGAATTCTTCAGGATCAGATTCTGTAGAGCTAGGAATTCTGATTATTCACATATGGCCAGGATATTCAGTGATATTAACATTGTTACACATCACTTTATTATTAGTGTACATGTGTGTATTTGCATAATACAAAACAAATATAATGAAACTGTCAACATATGAAAATGATTGGTTAAATGTCAAAGGTGTCTATAATTTTCACAATTAAATCTTTTGTCTACTATTTTTCATATAACTCTTATTTTTAATGGATTATGCAAAGTGAAATAGGTTACTGAAAACAAATAAAATTATGCAACCAGTATATGTATGTCTTAAAATGACAGGTTAAATGTCAAAGGTGTCTGTAATTTTCACATATATATCATTTGCTTGCTATTCATCATATAACTCTTGTTTTATAATGAGTTATGTAAAGTGAAATGGGTTACTGAAAATTTAAATTATGCCACACGTAAAAAGGCCTCAATTCTCAAATAGATTTAAATAATAATAACTTATGTGTCATTTTGCCTAAATAAGCACATTTTGTTAACTTTGCCTGGATCAGGTTTAGAAAAAAGTCCACCTTAAGGTACATTGCTCTAACTTGTTGAAAACACAATAATGTGACACCATCATGTCCAACTCAGTTACCATACTTGAGTATCTATTTATTACCCACTTACTGAATATTAAATGGCATATACATACTAATGTGTTACCTGAAATGTCTGAAATTTTACCCTACGCATTGTATATGTTTTACTGTCTGTAAAACATCAAATATTAGGCCATTTTACCATATACATGTTTTACTGTATTAGTATATATATATTAAACATATCTCATTCTCTATAAGGATTCTGAGACTCCCTTAGGGAACTCCTTTTATCTTTTCTATGCTGGTGACATATGTCTACATCTGCACATTTCACTAATATTAGCAGAAAAATTTAGTTAGGGCTACATCCAAAATTAGACCATTTTATTCTATATATATTTTACTGTATTTGAATATATATTAAAACATATCTCATTCTCTAAGGATTCTGAGACTCCCCTAGGGAACTCCTTTTATCTTTTCTATGCTGTTGACATACGGCTGCACATTCCATTAATATTAGCTGAAAAATGAAGTTAGGGTTACATCCAATGTTAGGCCATTTTATTCTATATGTATTTTACTATATTACATGTATATTAAAAATATATTCTCTGTAATATATATCTGAGACTCTTGTAGGAGTAGGACATAGCTTAAGTGCTAGTGTGTCTACCTGTGAAGCAGTCAGTCATCAGATCAATCCTTCTCAGTAGACCCATTTGCAGTTTGGGCTATTTTCCACTCCAGTGGTCCACAACTGGTTTATCAAAGGCAGTAGTATGTGCTGTCCTGTCTGTGGGAAAGTGCATATAAAAGACCCCTTGCTGCTTATCAGAAAGAGTAGCCATGTGGCAAAAGTGGGTTTCCTCTAAAGAAATATATCCAATAACCAATGACAAGATAAAAATCAATGTGCTCTAGAAGAATCATTAAATAAAACAAACATAACTTTATTTTTTTTAGGCTTGTAGGGCTATCCTTTTTTTTCTTTTATATGCTGATGACATGTATCTGCATGTTACACTAATATTAGCAGGAAAATATAACAAAATGTTCAGGTTTGTATGATTGATGTAGAATCAAATTGTATGCTATGTTGAGGTAATGCAGTAAAAAAATGTTTTATTTGTTGACCAGCAAGGGACATGCCTAAAAGATATGTTTAAGGATGATTTACCAGCGTAAGGAGAGATTAAGTTTGGGGTAATATGTTTTTTTACTGCCAAAACACCCAAAACCAGGAAGAATTAGTATGGATTTTTGTAGAAATCTACCAGCACATGTTATTAGAGACTAAAGATTGAATAAAAAAGTTGATTGAACCCTTAGATTTATTGATTTTGACAGTTTATATCTCATCTGTATGTTTAAGATTACAGCCATACTAGCTATTAGATTTTCTTATAAAACATCAAAGTACGGTCAAGCCTGCTCATGAAACTATTTGTATTAAGCAGCCACCTGTCTTAAAAAGTCATCTTTAGTTTCTGCCAAATAAGCTATTAGTACAATTTTAACCTGCATTAAGCAGCCACATGTCTTAAAAAGTCATCTTTAGTTTCTGCCAAATAAGCTATTAGTACAATTTTAACCTGCATTAAGCAGCAACCTGTCTAAAAAGTCATCTTTAGTTTCTCCCAAATAAGCTATTAGTACAATTTTAACCTGCATTAAGCAGCCACCTGTTTTAAAAAGTCAGCTTTAGTTTCTGCCAAATCAGCTATTTAGTACAATTTTAACCTGCATTAAGCAGCCATCTGTTTTAAAAAGTCAGCTAAAGTTGTTTCTACTAAATCAGCTAATTTAGTACAATTTTAAACTGTATTATGCATCAACCTGTCTTAAAATACTAGGTTTAGTTTCTCCCAAATAAGCTAATTTAATACAATTTTAACCTGTATTAAGCAGCCACCTGTCTTCCTGTATTGAGCTCTAGTGGTGTCGTTCAACAAAACAAACAAACAAGGCATGTATGAGTAATAATACTAATATTTTAGAAAATTACATGTAATTGTGAATGTGATATTTTAAACACTGTTATCTGGAACCTTTATTTATTTACATGGTGCTTAACATAGGTTGTTTCTAAGTATGTGGGAGCTAATTTGTGCAGTGCTTTGTAAACAGAGAGACATGTTCTGTCAATTATCTCTTTGATCTTAAACAAATGAAGAGAGTCAAATATTTCAGCAGTGGGCATTTCTTTGCTTTTTTCTGTAATAAGTCTTGCAGCTTAATTTTGGATTCTTTGAAGTTTATCTATACATGTTTTTGAACAGGTTTTTGAACAGGTTTTTCAGAAGTGGAGCATTGGACTTGCTTATCATTAGACAGTATTAGTCAAAGTGTTCATTTCTGATGTATTAAAACAGAACACTGTCCATTTCTACACTTATAGATTCATACATCTTACAAACAGGATGATGTTAAACAAATGGCCGAAATGTTACTGATTTTTCTTGCTGATTGCTTTTACCACACTGTCTAGACTGTGGGAAATTTCAAAAGCAAATTTTTCTTTTTCGTTTGTAACAACTAGGTAGAGTGGTTTAAACAACTTCCCCTGACAGATTCTTTGAATGTTGAATAGACAAGTAATGAAATCTGTTCGTGAGTGGTCAACAGACAATTATTATGGGCTACAGATAGATGTCAGTCTTCTCCAAAACCACTTGGTAAATTTAGGAGCCTGGCTAGACGTTTTTTTGTTTCTGCTAGTGGGAAATACAAAATTTTATAAAAAGATGTGTATAAGCCAGGGTTAAATGCATAGTCACACGGACCCTTGACCTAATTAATTTTGAAACAAAGAATTAATTTTAAATATAAACATTTTATTTTTCCATTGAAATACTTCAATAAACTACTTACATAACCACTGCATCTCGCTTATAATCAATATTTTAAAAATAATAATGTATTATGCTCACGGACAAATAAATATAATTTTTTTTTTTTTTTTTTCCCCATTGAAGGTGTGACGTGTATATTTCATGATGGGTATTCCCCCATTAGCCATTATTTTAAAACTTCTTAATATTTTTGTAGCTGCAGAAACATTTTGTACCAATTTATATCTCC
>JAULBS010094308.1:0-16947 GCA_032355785.1 Symmetromphalus regularis | reverse complement strand
TATGTATTATAATGATAGAATAGTAGATAATGGATATAATAATTATATGCATGTAATATAAACAAGACAATTATTCAATTATGTGATTGAAATAATATGTCATAGGTGACTCCCATTTTTGAATTCTCGACTCCCAGAATAAAACCCTGTGAGTCATGATGACTCATTTTCCAGATGCTAGGTGGAACCCTGTAATTAATCAGTGTGCTCTATTGGTGTTGTTAAACAAAAGAAAAAAACACCTGCTACTAATACACAGCAAAAATAGCACCGGACATGAAACATGTTTAATGTACGTTCATGAACGTAATTTTTTCATGTACTTTAAACATTTAATAAAAGGATGTTTTACCATATAAATGTTAATATACGTTAATGACATACACAATGATATGGAAAGGGCTTCTGTAGATATTTATAAGTTCCTCTGTTGCTATGGACACCATCTTGGTGGCTAACAAAGGCATATTTAATTAGATTTTTTAAATATCCATTATACATTTCTGGATCAAACATACTTAAAATTATACAAAGGCCATTTTTTAAATTACTTTAGTTAACTATTTTATCATTGCTAAGGATAACTTGTTGATAACTAGGGAAAGAAACACCATAAATACTCATATGTTAAACAGGTGTTCTGTTAAACATATGTTCAAAGAAATGTATGAAACATTTGCCAATTCATATGTGAAACATGACTATTTTTTCTGTGTATGGTTTTGATTTTAAGTTTTGTCATTTATATTGAATTCCCTAAAATTGTTGTTGAGACTAAATATTGCTACTTGTTATGTTTTTTTAGTGATGGAAGATGTGAATTACTTGCAAGTGGCTGCCAAGCAGTGCATGAGTGGACTGGCGGACAGCGACTTGTTTTCATTAGGACGCACAGTTCTGCCCGGAGTCCATGAGATCATCCCACATGAAACTCATCCACCTTTGCCATCATGGGATTCCAAGAACAAACCTGTAACACTGAACCCCAACCCAGCTTACATCCGGACACCATACCCTGATGTTCAGTACCAAAACAGATTTCCCAGTGACGTTTACTCTAATTCCAGCAGACTTGTATCAAGGAGTGAGCATTTAGTTTATCAACCTCATAGACCGTTTCCTTTGCCATTTGCATATCCATTAGAAGAAAATCTTGAAGTAAACCGCTCCTGGTTGAGCAGTCAGTTTTCCCACATGAACGCTGTAGGTTCTTCCCAATGGATGTCAAATTCATCCACCTCCAGTAAACTGTCTGGACTAGGATATGGAACAGGACCTGGAGGATCTTACGGTTTGGAGATGATTAGTACGCATCAGACACGCATCCTTGGACCAATACAACAACCTTATGTTCAGCCCACACCACCTTGCTTCTGGGTAGATCATTTCAAATCACAGTCCTTACATCCACTGCCAAGAGCTGTGTGTAGTACACTGGGAAACAATCTAAAACCACAGATCAGTCATGTTGCATGTTATTGTCACTTTAAGCCATGTGTATGTTCAAATTGTTCAGTTAACAGTCAGGTATCTCCTGTTAACACCAACACTATTAATTCAGGAGATTGTGGACAGCTTAGTTATAAAAAAAACTGCATTCTGTATGCTGTTCCAGGTGTGAATAAAGCAAGCATAGCTTCACAGTATCCACGACATCAAACAACAGCTACTCTCTTTGGTCAGGTGCCATCTCCAACAGTCTCCTTTGGGAATTTACTTTCTTATACCAGTGACGGCACAGAGAGATCGGTGAATAAAAATGATTTACTAACTGACCATGATGAACAGAAGATGCCGTTAGGTGAAAATTGCAAACATTTCTTCAAGACAGCTGGAGAGTTGCATTCAATGATTAAAGAAGAAAGAGTGGATGATAAGTTTGAGGAAGAACCAGAACTATCACTAGATGATGATGACTTGAGCTCTTCCATGATAGAGGAATATATTCAGAATGCTCCAGACTTCCACTCGTTATCACATATAGAGCTTGACCAATCATCATTGTCACAGATACATCTTGACAAGTCAGAGCTGGTTATATCAAGGATAGATCAAACTGAAAGTCACCACGTCCAAAAATCAGAGGTAGTAAGGAAAGACACAAACATTGTTACACAACAAACTGAGGACATTCGGAGTCATGGTACTGGCAGTGGAATAAGAAAATCTTCAACTTTAGGTACTTCTGACAGTATGACAACAGGAAAGGCAAATCTGTTTCACAAAGATTGTGTAACTATTGTTTGTAGCAGTAGTTCTTCAGAAGTGTCTCCAGTAACTACCAGCTCAAAATCCAATACCCAAACATCTACCAGACGGCGTTCTTACAGGAGTCGAAATTTCAGTAAGGAATTTTGTAATAGATGGTCCAGTTTTGAGGACGTCCCACTAGTGATCACGAGAAAACCAAACTGCAAAATTGTCTGTAGCACACCCAAAAAGGTGAACCTTGTTGAAAATGCTTTGACTGAGAAAAAGTATAAATGTGAGGTCTGCAGTAAAGGATTTTACAACCACTGTGCTTACTCTCGCCATTTCAAGAGGCATAAGATTGATGCTGATTACAACCAGCAAAACCAGACACCATCCAAGAATATGTATCGTTGCAGTGCTTGCAACATGACTTGGTTTAATCACGAACTTTTCATTTCTCACTCACAGCACCACATGAATGAAGTCCAAAAATCATCTTACACTGGACAAAATCTTGCATGTAAAGCAAATACTACAGAGCTTGGTTTGTTTTCCAAAGAGAAAGGACAGTCATTTGTTAGGTCCAGTGCTCAACGGTTTGTCTGCAGCATCTGTAAAGATTCTTTTTCTAGCTGCTATGAGTATAACATTCACTGTGCCAAGCATCAGGAGACGGATGATGAGATTATTTCTTCAAATGAAAGTGATAGTTCACCCTCATCACCAGTATTCTTCTCTTGTTCAGTCTGCAATGTGAAGTTTGTGAACCGCTTCATGTACTCAAAGCATTGTGTGAGCAAGGAGCACAGGATCATGCAGAAATGTGGAGGAACTGGAATACAAAAGCCAGGAAGCTCAAAAACTATAGTCCATGAAAAAGCTGCTATTTTAAAGTCAGATCAACGCAATAACTCTGCGCTGTCTTTCACTGGTAACCCTATTCCTGAAGCCTATGCTAAACAATCCAATTCTGTTTTAAAGCATCAGAGTAAAGACTGTATAGAAAATTACTTGTCAGGGTCTCAAAATAAATCCGCTAATAATTCTGATTTGGTAAAAAATGACATTTCTTCAAGAGCACAGGTTGATGAGAAGTTACTGAAATGTGGGTGTCCATCAGTGTCTGTGATCTCTAAAGTGAAACTTCAACTTGAGGGATTCACTTTAGACAAAGACAGAACAGAGGATTCTCATTCAGATGGTGTCAGTGAAAATCACTCATTAAACAACTGTCCTTACTGTATGGTCTTGAAGAAGCCAATTCTGAGAGGAACATTGGATTCAACTGAGTTCCCTTCCACGGTAGAAAGTTTGGACGAGAAATCAAAGTTGATTTCGTGTCTTGTTGGGAAACACTTTTCTGAGCACAAACAGCCTCGTCATTTGTTTCCTGTGCAGGTTAAGTGCTGTTACTCTGGTTCAGAGTGTTCTGCAATATCTGAGAAATTATCACAAATTAAGCTGAGTTCTGAACATTCGTTAACCTGGAGCAGTGATGAAGCTTTCTCCAAAGACAAAATGCTCAAGACACAGGTGGATGCAAATAATAATGTTACAGATATTACAACAAAATCTTTATCACAGATGGATATTCCTCTTTTGTCATTAGCTAAAACAGAAACATCTAGTTTCCATGGTTTTTATAACACTTCAGTTATTTCCAGCAATGTCACAGAGGGTACCAGTGGTTCTTCAGAAGTTAAAAACAGCACTGAGAATTCAAAACATACCAGTAATCTCTTATCTGCTGATGATTATCTGTCACATTGCCATAGCACAAAGAACCCTCCATTAGCTACAAGTAGTTCTTCATGTTTCTATGGTAATAGTAATTTGTCAATCACTACTAAGAACTTCACATCAGCCACGTGTACTTTGTTAGCTGATAACATTACAGGAGCTAGAAAAACATCTCTTTTGAAAGGTAACGTTAAGGTAAAAGACAAGAAACAAGCTAGTCCATTGCAAAAAGTAAGAGACGACGTGAATTTTGACTGTCATAATGGAAGACGTGTTGCATTTGAAGGAAAAAGAAAATCTCTTGAACTGAAGAAAATTATTCCAGTCAAACATATTACTTCAGTGAAACATTACATTCCAGTACCAAGTGATAATACTTTTGAAAGTGTTGAGAAATTGCATGTAATTACTGGTCCTGGTACATCAGTAAATGAAGATGTGTCCAAACTGCAAACCAATCACGAGTTTCAAAGTTATGAAAGCAAGATGGCAATAAATGACTGTGGGTTACAAATTGATGACAGTGGTTTGGAAATGGGTAGTGATGTCATCAGTGAAGACCAGCTGAAGGTTAATAGTTTCAATGATAATGATGAATCTAACCCAGATGAAAGTGCTTCTTGTCAAGAGAAGGCAATCACAAAATCTGATATGGTTAAAAGACATTTGATAAACGATCCCGACATGAAAGCAGATTTTGGTAAAACTGGCCTCACAAAGTATGATGAGTTGGAACTGAAGGTGTTGCAGTCTTTTGAAACTAAACAAGAAGATGGTCATGTTTTGAAAGGAGACAGTGGACTGTGGTCAAGTGATGAAATCTTTTCAAATGAATTAGATGTAGATTATAATGTCTCGCAAGGCAGTGAGGTAGAAGGAAATGTCCTGCATAGCAACATAGTGGAAGGAAATGTCTTGCATAGCAACAGAGTTGAAGGAAATGTCTTGAATAGCAACATAGGAGAAGGAAAGGTCTTGAATAGCAACAGAGAAAAAGTACCAAAAGACAGTGATGCTGTATCTGAGATCTGGAGTATTGAAATTGTAGATAGTTCAGATAAAGATTGTAAAACTGACTTAGAAGATAGTTCTCTGGTATCTTCAAAGCAAATGGGATTAGCCACAGAAAATAATATTGTTGCTTTTGAAGTAGAGTATGATGCTAGCTCAAATTCTGTGAATTTGATTGAGAGTCAGGAACAGGTGGCTAGAAATAATTGGAAAGTTATTTCTGATTTTGTCACACAGTCCAGTAATTTAGATTACCAACTTAACTCAACACCATTTGTTAAACCAAACTTGCAGAATGTTGTCACAGAAAACAAAATGTCTGACCAGCAGGGAGATGTATTCAATGATGGCAAAAAGAAACATAATTTTGTTCATCAGTCATCTTTGCCTCTTTCACAGTTTCACAGCAAACGTAAAAATATGGTTAATACTTGCCGGCTTTTAGATGATATCTATGACAATGGCAAAATATATTTCTGTGAGATTTGTGGCGAAACATTTGTAAATCCATTCAGATTCTCTGCTCATTACAAGAAGAAAGCCCATGTTGAGCTTGCCACCGACTTCTATTTTGAAAACTTTTCACATTCTAAAACATTAAAAACAAAGAAAAAAGAAAAGTTACAAAAGATGAAGTCATTTAGGTTTGAGAAAAGTTACAAAAGAGTCAAGAATTTGAAGAATAGCAAAAAGTCAGTTGTTGAAAAAAGAAGAAAACAACTTTCCAAGACTAACGTGTCTTTTGATTTTGGTTCAGGTATAGTTGGTTCACTGAAGGGAAAGCAAAAGACGGAGAAGAATGGAGATCATCTATTATTTAAAAACTCTACTCTAGATCGTAAAAAAACATCAAAGGCTTTGAAAAGACAACTGGGATTGAAAAACAAAGTATTGGTTAAAAATATGAAGTATACAGAAATGTCACAAGATGGTTTCCCACAGTTAAAAAAATGGTCAGATTTAGGCAAATTAAAAAAGATGGCTTCTAGCAAACGGTTGAAAGGTCTGAGGTCAGCATCAACTAAAAATGTGTCAAAAACCATATGCCGATTACCATACAGAAATCGTTTTGGCCAGATTAAATACCATAATAAGCCTGTTAACATGATGACCAAGAAATCATTTGATTTAGAGAAGAAACCCATTGTTTGTTCATGTTGCTCTTGCCCATTTGTTACAAACAAAGACCTGGAATTACATACATGTCCTGGAAAACGGAAAACAAAAATATCTGTGGATAAAATTCAACGTAGTAATAAAATGAACGGACATTCTGAGAAACAGTTTGGAGAAAATGGTTGTGGTTTGATAAAGCTGGATAAAGGTAGAGATTTATTGAAAGTTAATGATAAAGACACTGAAAGTTTGGAAAGAGGATTGCAGTATGAGCAGCCATTGAAGAAACGGAAACCTGTAGTGAAATGTTCTGCTCTTCTGAAGCTGCTGACTGCCTCAGATGAACAACTGAAAAATGAATACGATGTAATAAGCAGTTCATCAAATGTTTCTGAATGTGTGCCCAGTAGATTAAAGTTTTCTGGTCCTCACTCTCACAAAAGACATCTGTCAAGCACAGAACATAGGAAACGTCGAAGCAGAAAGTCTAGCCACATAGAAGAATCCGAGTTGGAAAAACATGTTGAGATAGCTCAGCCCAGTACAAGTGTCACAGACCAAGCCAGCCCCATGCATCATGCCAAGAAACTGAAGTTGTCCTCTGTACTCTCAAACCGTGTTGAGAAAGATCATAGCAGACGTAAACTTGGTAATGGAAGGGGACATGATGCTGATTCGAAAAACAAACCTCAAGCCAAAGCAGTGAAAACTAGACCTGTGAAGAGGGATGTTTATTGTGATGTGTGTGATAAAACATACAGTTCAAAGAGTCATTTGAACCGCCATTTTGGAACTGAGATACATAAACAACAATTGCTTGAGAAAAACAAACTAAAGAAACTTGAATGAAGTATTGTCTTTTACAGATACTCAATGGAGCTAGCTTAAATTTGTGATGAGAGTGATTAGGTATACCATTTTTCAGCATGTTTAAATCAGTTTGACCTAAATAGAGAATCCTAGTTTAAAATATTTTTAATAAGCAGTGTGTTCTGGATGGATCTTGTTTAAAATTACCAGTAACAAAATCATGTATTTTGACGAAGGTGATTAGGTATACCATCTTTCATCATGTTTGAAGTGTTTTTTTATTTAATTTGATGGGACATTTACTAGCTTGACACATTAATTTATGGTGAGATATATTCCCAATCACAGAAAATGCACGATTCTTGTTCAGTCCACACATTTTGGAAGTTTTGTATAGTTCAGGGTCATTTTGTACAGTGACCAGCCCAGAACATTATCTGTCCATAAATCAGTTTGACCTAAAATTGAGAAACCTAGTTTAAAATATTTTTAATAAGCAGTGTGTTCTGGATGGATTTTGTGTATAATTACCAGTAACAAAATCATGGATTTGCTGAATACTATAAGTAGTGAAATTAATGTGAGAAGAAATCAGTGGAGATCATGTCATAACTACTTACACAGTATTACCTAATAATGGATATAATATTTGCTTTACAATAAAACTTTAATTTAAGATAAATAAAGCCCTCTATTATTTTTCAAATTTACTAAAAATACATTTATTCAACATTTCAGTCCCCTCTGAATTCCGTGGCAAAATTTAATAAATTCTGTGGTAAAATTAGCTATTTTCTGCGGTAGTAATGGGGAAATTCCGCAGCAAATTCTGCAACATAAAATTTGAAAATAATACTTACAAATTGACACTAAAAAACATTTTCACAAAGTTAGTTACAATTTAAATTCAACCATATCATTAAGAAATATGTCATATTTGAGTCACTGGTTGTGATAGAGGAATACCAACGAAACAATTTATACATGCTATATAATTTATACATGCTATTGTCATATTAAATAGGATAAAATGACAGAATCCTATTCCATATTCATGAAACTTGTGTAATTTATTTACAACGAGTCTTCGGCGTTTCCATAACCTAAATAAGTAACAACCACTCTGTAACACAAGGCGTGGTAACCATTGTCTTCTATCACCTTTTTAAATAACTGGCCACAAAATCCAGTCTAGAACGTGGATGCGAGCGCTCGCCTTCATAAACGTGTCACCAGTGGCATGTTCAATTTGTTCTGCATAGACGGAAACAATCGACGGTTACTGAATGAAGTTATACATTGCTAATTTAAAGAAACAACTTTCTAACTCGATGCTTCAGTTTATTTTTTCCATGGAGAGGTGATCTTTTTTAAAATCCATGGCGTAAAATGAAAAATTCTGCAAGTTTTCTGAATGAAAATAGATTTTCTGCGGACGTACGAGAATTTTGCACAGTGATGCAAATTTTGCAATTTTTTACACCTGCGGAATCGTGGAATTCAGGGGGACTAATATTTTTGTTAAACTGGAAGGCAAATATTTTAAATATTTTCTATTGCCTTCATGAAACTGCTGTATACACACGTAACTGTGACAGACCTACTAAACTAGCATATTCATTTGCTTCCACAATATCTGGTTTAGGTAATTTGCTATTAAAATGGAGCCAGAAAGATTTCAGTATTATTTATTTTAACTTCACTTTCATCACTAAGTTCAAAGAATGTATGTTACTTCTTTCGGTATTAATAAATACTGAGAAATGGTTGTCAGACCTCTGTAATATATTAGGGGCAGTTCATTTAAAGTAAATAATGCATGCTAAATGTAATTTTTAAACCCCTACCCTTGCTGATGGAGTTCCTATGGAGATGTTATTGGTCATAAGAGCTCAGTGGACCTGTTGCGTCATTCCCAGAAACAGACTAGGTCCAAAAACTGGCCCAGGCATCTGTCACCTATCAGGTCACCCCATTGTTCATTAATATTTATTATATGTTGCTTACCCAGCAGCTCACCGGGCATTGCCCATATGACCAGTCTGCCTCGGACCATTCCCCACTCAATAGGTAATATATGAAAAGGTTTATGAAAGGTTGTTGTGAGAGTCTGTAAAATATGCCTCAATGTGATGTCATTACACTCCCATTCCTTTCCTTTTGGTAGACATCTCAGATTTGGAAGAATGTGTGATAACTAGCGTATTATTGAAAGTGCTTAAGTTATATTTATATATGCATATACATACATATATATATATATATATATATATATATATATATATAGTTTATACATTCCAGTTCTTTTAATTTGTTCAGTTTATTTTGTTGATTTTTATAATTTATTATCCAAGTTTACTTATCAATATTACATTTAATGTAACACAGAAATTTGGTATTTGAAGGAGAGCATTTTTGTGAGGAAAGTGGATTAACAATAGACATTCTTTCTCTCTATCTCTCTCTTTCTTTCTCTCTCTATCTTTCTCTCTCTCTCTTTCTCTCTCTCTCTCTCTCTCTCTCGCTCTCTCTCTCTCTCTCTCTCTTCGCCTTTCCATCCCCTCAAAAACGTGGCCCAAATATGTTTTAAAAAAGATAATCCTTTGTAGAGTGTGTACACCGATCACAACCTCCTTCAAGCCTGGGTGTGGACATGTTACATACATAATGATATGTATAGTAACTATTCTCACTGTAGTAGGACCAAAACAAACAGTTTTGGAAATGAAACAAAAGGTCACATTTTATACAAATCACAGATAACAAATGCTGTTTGTGTACTGTATATATATTTTTTTATTTTATATACAACCCATCCCCCTCTATCTTTAAGCATTTAGTGGTTGTTTATTAGACATTATTTTTGTTAATTTAACATCAATGTAATGTTGACTCCGTACAGCATGGAGATGCTCTAAGTTGTTAATTTAACAACAATGTAATATTGACACCGTACAGCATGGAGATGCTCTAAGTTGTTAATTTAACAACAATGTAATATTGACTCCATACAGCATGGATATGCTCTAAGTTCTAGTCAGAAGCTGCTCCATTTGCTGTATGAGGAAATGCACATTAATACAGTTTTACAATTAGAAACTCATAAAAAGGATGGTATACACTTAACATAGTTTTATCATCTGTAAATGTTCAGTCACGTACATGTTTTAAAAATTAGTAACGTACATGTTTTAAAAATTAGTAATGGAGGTTTTGTGATTATATAACATGTAACATCTCTAGGCTCTGAGTGTCAATATAAGAAAATATTTCAATTTGACATATTTAAAAGGCTGATTTTATTTATCACTCACATTCAACACTGCTGTCTTGATGTGCTCCTCGTGTATATCTTACCTTATTTAAACAGTTATATATTTTTTCTTATGACATGCCAGGGCTTTTCCCTGTTGGCCTGCTTGAGTAAATCATTATCTAATCTGTCAATTACCTAGTTGTGTTAATTATCTAGTGAGTTGAATCATTGTCTAGTTGTATGAATCATCATCTGCTGAGTTGATTCAGTCTAATGTGAATCATTATCTAGTCAGTCGATTTGTTGTGTAGTTTAATGAATCATTATCTAGTCAGTTAATTTATTGCCTATTTGGATGAATTGTTACCTAGTTGATTCAGTCTAGTGTCAATCATTATTGAGTGTTGATTTATTGTTTTGTTGGATGAATCATTATCTAGTCAGTTCATTGTTGTTAGATGAATCATATAGTGGTGTGATTCATAGTCTACTTTTGTGAATCATTATCTAGTAAGTTGATTTCTTGTGTAGCTAGTGAGTTGATTCGTTGTCCTTTTGGGAGACTCGTCTAGTCATCTCTTTCATTGTATTAGGTGATTCTTTATCTAGTTAGTTCATTTATTGTCTAGTTTTGTGAATAATCTAGTGAGATGATTGTCTACTTGATTGAATCATTAGCTAGTGAGTTGATGCATTGTCTAGTTGGGCGAATCATTATCTAGTCAGCTGATTCATTGTCTAGATGGGCGAATTATTTAGTCATCTAAGTCATTGACTAGTCAAGATGAGTAGTTCAGCTAGTCATTGTCTCCAAAACAGTCCCTTGTCTGTTCAGCAAGTGTAGCTAGTGAGTTGATTCATTGTCCTGTTGGGCGACTCATTATCTAGTCAGCGTATTCATTGTCTAGATGGGCGAATTATTTAGTCATCTAAGTAAGCAAGGTAAGTCATTGACTAGTCTAGATGAGTAGTTCAGCTAGTTCAGCTTATCATTGTCTCCAAAACAGTCCCTTGTCTGTTCAGCAAGGTGAGCCAGGTGAATGTCTAGTGTGTTTATTTGTAATATTTTATCTTTAAGAAAATGTTTATTTTGAATTGTTGGATTGATCAGTAGGCAATACATAAGATTAAAGTATTAATACAGAATATTTTTAGTGTTAAGTTTGTTGTACATTTACCTGAGCTGTTTAAAATAGCTTTTGTTTGGATAACCTGAAATACCTAAGAGATTATGCTCACAGTAATTAAGTTGTATTATCAATAACATTTGTTTTTCAGGGTTGTCATTTTGAACCGATTGCCGATGAAAATCATCGGATAAAACCAATTTTTTTATCGGTTTTGGCAACAATCATAAAAGATTAAAATAGACAGTTTTCATATGCAGTTACAAACTAGGACGTTCAGTGTTTGTTAAGCAGTTTTGATTGGTTAGTGGCTCAATAATGTGCTTCCGGTAACAGTTCTCTGGGTTAGAAGCAATATAACATACATCAACCGACCCCTGGCCTCATCTGTTATATTCACAATTCAATCTGTTACTCCACAACAAAATGAAAACCCTGGTTTTTAAATAATAAAGGCCTCCGTTTCAATTCATAATGCGGTGACAAAACCAATTGATATTTTATAGAAACAAAACTCTTTAAGATAGGTAAAATTAGTTAATTTAAGAGAATAGAATAAATTGATTGGTTAACAGAGGTTGTACATTGCTGCAGATAGTTAAATCTCAACTTTGTGAATGGTATTTTAAAAATATTTAAAGTTTGCTCAAATTGTAGCTTTAATATAGAAAAACAGATGGTTCAGAATTGTAACAAATTACTGTGATCATTGTTGAAATGTTATTTAATTTACTACCCATGTGTATTGTATACATTCTCTACAGTATATTATGTTAGCAGTAGAATAATTTTTTGTTTATGTGTAATGGACACATTTTGTGCAGTTTTTTGTTTTTTATTACGTCTTTTTTTTCTTCTTCTGAGAAATATTTAGTTTTGTGAATATGTATGTGGAGATGAACTGTATATCCTTGCTTACCAAACTGTATCATATTAATGGCTATAACACATGTCCACTTCAGTTAAAGAATATATTTCACAACATCTGTGTTTGTTTTTCAGTTTAGTAATGCAATCAGTAAAAATTTTATTACCTGTATTTTGCCAATTAATGTTCTTTTACCAAATTACATCCCATTTCCGCAATTATCACAGTAGGCTTTCAGAAAAATGTTCCTTTAAAATAAATATAGTATCAAGATTAAAGACCAAACACAGACACACTAAATCTAAAAGATAGATGATTCCATTTTCTGTTATTTAGCAAATCAGAGTTTTAAAAAGCTGCCCTGATATTTAATCTCAGAGTGCAAACGAGCAGTGATCTATCTATACTAGTATCCTAAAAATATTTTTTATGTTCTTTTCTGCATTTATTTTACATGTTTTTGACCAAGGCCTGTACTGCTGCAAGCACATTTTGGCAGGAACATATAGTCTCAAACCATTGTTAAGAGTACCAGAGAGTAAAATACGATACATTTCACGACAGGGTGCAATTTGTTTCTTTAGGATACATGATTGCAGTCTGGGCATTTCCATTACGTAGTTTTTTGTTTGTCTTATTTTCAAAGTAGTTTCACATTTTAAAACTCACAATGGAAAATCTATTGTGGCAAACTAATGTTATCCACAATAAATTAAGTCAGTTAAAAAACAACATAATTTTGAAATTGGGTACAAAGCTTCTCTGTGCCATTTGCCACACATTTGAAATTTTAACTAATTTAAAAAACATTTAAATGCAAATTTAACATTGGAATTTTTTTTGTTATCTATTTCCTAATTTAATTGGATGATTCTGAAAAGTACAAATAATCTCTGTTAGATTTCATGAACTAAAAACAATTTTGAACATTTTAATTTTCAGAGATGCAAAACAGCAGACATATTTTGTTTTAATTTTGTCAAAAATAGTTTCCTTCAACACTAACTTGATGTCTCATTGTATACTCCTCAGCAAACGTTAAGCACCACCTATTTTTTTTTATATTTATAAAAACGTGTAATTAACATATGTTTGTAGTAGACAATAGTGCCTGTAACGTTGCAACATGACATGTTGTGCATATAATGTCCCAACACTGCATTCAATCCATAATCATAATTTATTCAAAGTTTTAAGAGAATGTGTGAAATTATATTTAATATTACCAGTCTGTTGAAGATTAGACATTACATAAAAAATAATGTATGCAATATGCAGTGCGTAAAAAATGGTGACACCACAGGTGAATAACATCATGCATTTTACACATTGTTATGATATGTGATGCCATCGAATGAATGATGGCCATGAGCATAATAAAGTTCGGTTCTGTTATATTAAAATAAAAACAACACGAATTTAAATGTTTTCTGACAAATATTGCATGCTTTAATCATGGGCGGGTAATAATTTTCAGTTGTATGTCTCCTAATATAAATGGTATTACACAAGACATCATTTAGTATTCTCTGTCATTTTGGAAGATATGACAGTCACATATTTTTAGTAAATATCAACATTTCTAGGGAAAATAAGATTCGATACAGCTTGTGTAATTACATAAATTGGACTACATTAAATAATATAGTATACTCATAGTCAGCAGGTGTTATGTAAAGTTGTAATGAAAATTTTACAAGATAAATGTGTAACATTCAGAACAATTTATTTTTTTACTAAATATAAAATTTGATTGTGCTAACTTTTGCTGATCAGTATATATTGTACTTTTTGCACTGTCAGTATTGCATAAAGATGAATAATTTACATGCTGAAGTGTTTTTAAGACCAAGTGATCTTTATGCAGTGGTTGAAATGCATTTATTTGTACTTAAAGTGCCTTATATAGACAAAGGAATGTTGTTCCAGGTGGCCTTATTAGTTGTTTTCCTTTACATTCTAAAGTGACTGATATATTTTTTTCATCAGCAAGGTTTGATGGATTATTTTTGTAATTAAATAGTATATATATTACTATTTTCTTTCAGTTTCTTTATTGTTGTTGAATTTTGTTAAAACAAATAAAAGAGGTATACTCAAGGTATTGCATTGTGTTTATTTTTATCTGTTGATGATTATTAACATGACATTTGGGTCATATTATTTCATCCATGGGTGACAATCACTTTCTAGAAGCCCCACCCCATTTGTTTATGAAAATTGAAGGTTTTTGAAATACCTTTTCCGGCTAAAACCTTTAAACATTAATAGACCCAGTGTACTTCAGTATATTTGCGTTAATACCACATTTGTATGTGTTAACATTGATACAAAGAGAAATCGTGGAAAAGATAATTATTTAAGCATTTTATTTCAGTTTTTGAAAGCAAAAATTGGGGAGGGGTGTGGGATAATTATCTAGGCATACACCTTTCCAAAATGTGTGTGGGGGGGTGTCCCCCCAGTTAGGCCAAGTAAAAAAATAAGTTGCTGGTGTTTTATTTTAATTTTTTATTATTAGCCAAAGAAAAGTTTGTTTTATTTAACGATATCTCTAAAGCACGTTGAGTTTTAACTTATCATTGGCTATTGGATGTCAATCACATGGTCATTCTGACATTTAGAATGGAACCACTGCTGCCATATAGGCTACTTTTTCTCATAAACAACGGGGTCTTTTATATGCTTTGTTCCACAGACAGGAGAGAAAATACCACGGCCTTTGATGAACCATTTGTTGACTATTGATTGAAATGGGAAAATAGCCCAAACCGCAAATGGGTCCACTGAGGAGGATCGATCCGACAACCAACCGCTTCACAGGCTTACTGCTAGAGGGTGCATAAGCAATCAACTGAAGAAATAAAAAAAATTAGTTTGAGGCATGCTGGGGGGGGGGGAGATAATTTTTATGACATTAATCAAATTTTAATTTTTAGATCGGCATTATAATAATAATATTGAATGAGAAATAATTTTCTGTTGTGTACTGAAAATAGTGCAGAAACAGGTTTTAAGGAAAGGAATGGGTTCAATTGGCAAATGTTTTTGGGTTCCCATTTTTAAGGCATCTTCCAGCAAGGATACAAGGAGTACAAACTTTAAATTTTGTGGGGAACCAAAATATGTTGGTATTCCTTTCTGCTCATCACCACTTTTTTTTTCTTTTTTTTTAATTTTAGGAAGTGAAAAATCATTTCTTAGAAAAACAAAGGGTGGGTTTAAACTTACGTGTCTGTCTGCAATTGTAATGTTATGACATGACACATCGCTATTTTTTGTCAAAACCAATATTTTTATTTTCATCACATTTTGGGATGGGGGACGCATATATAATTACTTCCCTCACACACACACACACACACACACACTTTTTGCTTAGAAAAACCGAAAATTTCAATGAAATTAAAATGCCTAAATAATAATCTTTACCAGTATTTCTCTTTATTATATCAATGTAACACTTTAAACCACGTCGTCTTAGCGCAAATATACCGAAGTACACAAGTGGGACACGTTCCCCTGCACTTTTTAGACGGGGGTGGGGGTGGACGCCATATAATTATCCCCCCACATTTTGCTTAGAAAAACTTAAAATTTCAGTAAAATTAAAATACCTAAATAATAATCTTTACCAGTATTTTTCTTTATTGTATCAATGTAACACTTTAAACCACGTCGTCTTAGCGCAAATACACCGAAGTACACAAGTGGTTTATAATGGTGGGAGGATGGGGGAGCGCTGCTGGGTGGTCCGTCCCCTCACTTTTCGGACAAGGGTGTGTTCCGTCCCCCCCACTTTTAGGAACGGATTTTCGCCCTTGATTCTTACAAGTACAAAAACTTCTTTTTTTTTTTTATTAAAGTAAACATCTTTGAAAAGGTTTGAATGAAAAAATAATTACGTTTTCACTACAGGATCCCATCACATAAACAAACCCTAAGGCTGCAATCAATGTTTGTGGATTACTGATGACATTCATGAAGCGAGACGACGACTGACGTCACGTAGGTCTATAACTTCATTAAAGTTTACCATTAACAGGCACCGCTGTGTAGGTGTGGATGGGGGCCATGTCCCCCAAACCCTCTCTTTTTAGTGGAGAACTAATTAAAAAAATAACTAAAACATTTGTAATATTTTCAGGCTCGGTGACAAAATAAAGTGTCCGAAATCCGAAAAGTTTTCAAAGTAAGAAGGGGGTTCCTGCAGGAATGCTGCTGGCCTTGAACCACCTAATTTTCAGTGTCACAACCACTTCCCATTCCCTCCCCACCCCTCCGCAACTTTCAAATAAACTCCACGGGTCCTGATTAATAATATTATATTGATTAAAATATTCCATTTACAAAAAACGTCGATGGTCAGATTTAGGAGTCACAAGGCAGTGGTGATGCCTTAGAGTTGTATTTATTTATTTATTTCCTTCTTTCTTTTCAACGCAAACCAACTCAAAATGCATTCAATGACAAACAAGCAACTCGCAATTAAAATATTATTATTATTATTTATTTAACGAACCCCCAGCACAAAAGTAAACATCGGTTATTGGGTTATTATTGAACTATGATTAGTTCAAAATTTATCCATTTTTCCAAGCATATATACAAACAAATCAATTATATCAAAACGTATACACAATATATTAACGAAACAAACTAAGACATCAAAAGACAAATTTTCTATAAAAATCGGTCTCCTTTAAAAACTTAATAATAAGCTGTGGGTGGAATCGAAATGATTCCACTACACCCTCATTAACAAACACATTATTTCTAACAGGCTGAAGGTGAGGACAATCCACCAAAATATGACGCACCGTCAA